>CM059283.1:7176628-7186628 GCA_030347295.1 Setipinna tenuifilis | reverse complement strand
ACCTACGACGACAACCTCGACAGTTTCCGCTACGACTTCACCCTCGAGAACTCTGTCCTCAGCCAGCCATGAGGACACGACAAGTCAGCCGAACGTCAGCCGGCAGTCAGCCGGATCTGACGCTTTACCATCTCGAAGCCCCTTATACCCCCATCACCAATGTGCTGCCCCCTGGCTCCAATGAGACACCTTTGTTTGATGTACCTGCCTGTTTACCTGTATCTGATTTACCTGTCTGTTTACCTGTGATTAATTTACTTGAACATTTACCTGCGGTTGATTCCCCTCGCCTGGCAATTCTCACAGGAAAAAAAAATGGTTCTTCTCTAGCTCTTTGAGCTAAAGCAGAGTTCTACTTACATGTTTTGTGGTTCGTGGGTACTTTGGGTTCTTGGGTACTTTCTGCAGCAAGAGAACCACAAAGGTTTACTAGTTCACTCAGGAGGTATAACAGTGTGTGCGTGTGGCGCTTCAGGTGTGTGTGTGTGTGTGTGTGTGTGTGTGTGTGGAGCTTTAAGTGTGTGTGTGGAACTGTAAGTGTGTGTGTGTGTAGCTTCAGGTGTGTATAGAGCTTCAGCATGGGTGCTGTAGATCAAGGAGTGTGGGAGTGTGAGCTCTTAAAATCCTGCTTTCCCATTGGTTATTTCAGACTCACAGAATCTCAGTCTAAATCCAACACAGGTTACAAATTACATTATCTGTACCTCTGAAGGTAATGCACTATTTATTTTTTCTGTTTCCTTCTTAACACTTCTGTATTGCTAGCCTGGCCTGGATAGTGTTATCATGTTCATGTTTGTATAAATGACAAACATTTCCTCTTTTTGCAGTGCGGTGAAGGATAAGACTGTTAGCTCACGCTGTAACAAACCCACAGGTGTTGTTAGCAATGACAGGTGTAGCCCGTGGCAACCAAGAGAGCCGTCGCCAAGTGTAGTGTTAGCCGGAGATGGGAGTAGGTGTGTGTGTGTGTGTGTGTGTGTGTGTGTGTGTAGGGGGGGTGGGTGTGAAACAGTTCAAGATCCCTACTGTTTTGCATGTTTATTCTTCTGTTGTATTTATTGGGTATACTGTAGGATCTAGTGACTGAGTATGTGTGGTGTGTATGAGGATGAGTTTAAGCATTATTGAGTGTATTACTGTATAGCTATATTTATTCATCCCTGAGCCTAAGAACTGAGTCTCCTCCAAACCCATGCACATGGTGTGTGTGTGTGTGTGTGTGTGTGTGTGTGTGTGTGTGTGTGTGTGTGTGTGTGTGTGTGTGTGTGCAGCACATCTCCTATGTGACTAAAGTTGCGTTGTTGTTGGTGTTTATGATAAACCTCCTATTTTGTTGGACTTCCTCCCCCCAAACATTTACTTAAACCTCCTATTTCCTTAAAACTCCTATATTGCCCAATGTAAGTGTTTTTGCAGGATACTTTTAATTTTCTGAAGTTGTCAACGTGACTTTATGTTACCACCCAGTCTATGTGTCTCTCCTGTACTCGTTTAAGCCTTTAAGGTTGATAATGAGAGTGTGTGACTGGTTCTGTCCACATGCTGTTCAATAATCCTACCGACATATGCCTTATGAACGAACATATGAACAAGTGCACTTCAGGAACAAAGCATGTTTACATGCCCCTCCATCATATTTATTGCAAGGTAAAATAAAATCAGTCACCTGTGTGTGTGTCTGTGCGTGTGTGTGTGTGTGTGTGTTAAAGTAACATGACCTGTTCATGTTTCTCTTCCGACATTTGCCATCTCCTGACTGTGGATCTGAAGACCCATGTTTGCTGTATACTACTTTGATAATTGAATTGAGAAACATTTTATTAAAACAGTTAAGAAAGCGTTATTACTGTGTTTATTAATGCTCATTGCAACTTTTGTTTGTTTGTTTTCTGTCAGTAAACAGTAAAGCTGTTTGTATCGCAGTACTGTAACATCAATGCACATTTTAACAACACTTCTCTGTGGTCAAAATGTAAAAAATCCCTTTATCTAAGACCCGTTCAGTTATCTACTAAACCAATAATCTCTCAGCCTTTACACTTTGTAAACCACAGCGAATCCATTGGCTCATCACAATCAATCACTCTCATTTGACCAATACATGCTTCAGCCATACGTACTCTCCACCAATCACAGCCTCGAAAAAGGCCATAGTATCCCGCCCCCTGTTCTGAGCCAGTAGATGAGCCGATGCTGGTTTTGTCACTTGGAGTAACGCAGTGAGAGAGGGGTGCCGAGACTGACGACCAAACTATCTTATACTTTTCTTTGACTTAACTTTTAAATCTTGTTCGTCTTCGCAGGATAGCCTACTCGTGTTTAAACAACAAACTACTTCAGAAAGTTTCATATTTCATATTCCACGAGGGGCTTGATGGTAAAACAAACTGAGTTGTAAAGAGAGTGGAATCTTACAGATAAACATGTAGCCTATTAAGCTAGCCTTCTAAAGCTAACTCGAAAACATTCTGAACTGTCATTTCCAACCTACATTGTGAACAAAATCCGTTTTTCTTTTTTTGAACATTTGTATAACTTTGCAGAGGTCTTCCGAGCTGACACTTTCAGGGTTTTAACTAGTTTTTGTAAAGTTTTGTTATTTCCGTTTGTTGACCTATAACGTATCCTCGCTGCATACTTTTCCAACTTGGAAGTAACGCTGTAGTGTCAATCATGTCAGCATCCTCTGCGAACTCCGCTCATTACCAACAGCAACAGCGGGGAAAGCGGAGCAACGACGGGTCCCCCACCACCTCATCGACCCCCGGCGGCAGCTACAATAACAACAGCAGCAGCAACAGCATCTCCAGCCGGCTGCAGCCCATCCGTGCCACGGTTCCCTACCAGCTATTGCGTGGAAACCAGCACAGCCCAACCCGCTCTCCCTCCTCCTTCACAGTTGGGAGCCTCACAGGACCGACGTCTCCCGGCTGTTCCAGTCCAACCAGCCCAACGCTGCTGCTCGCCAACCCGGCTGGTAACGGCTCGGTGGACGGCCGGCTGTTTGCCCGACAGAGACCCTCCCCGCCGGACAACAGGGGATCACCAGAGAGGTGTCCGAACTCACCGGTCTTCAGAGGTATCGGATACGATGAAAGCCGAACCGGTTGTTTTTCATTTTCTGCATCCCTCCTGACGAGCTAGCAAGCTAGGCTATTTAATTGGGTCAACCATTGCTGGGCTCTCTCGCCTGTCAAGGATGCAACGCATAAACCTCTATTTTGCAAGGATGTATATTTTTGTTGCATGTGTCAGTACTTGGTATTACAAATATGTATATTGTTATTTAGTGTGCAGGACATTTTGACAACTGTATATTTTTAGTGCGAGTTGTTGGCTTAAATATTGATCACGCACATAGCTCATCCCCTACATTTTCCCCCACAAATCCGATTATTTTTGTTGCATTGTATTGCAAAGACAATTTCGCTAATTGTTTGCATGACAGCTATACTAGTTTGTTTACGAGAAAGCTACTGTGGACTTGCTGGCACAATGTTTATGACGTATCGGCATTGGCTGAATTTGTGCGGTCGTGTATGCTGATGCAGTCGGCTAGGCTAGGGGAGATAGTTAGCTTCAGTGACATATTTACATCTGAACACTATTTTTTACCAGAAAACGGACACGACAGTCGCTGTCTGTCACCTAGTCTGCACTTATGGCGAGCGGTGATATTTGTGAGGGCAGACATTTATGCAGGGTTTAGCGAATTTGGCCTTGTTTACAGCCGAGCGAAAGGATGGAAAGAATTACGTCGTTCACTGGAAGGCCGTGCTCGGTCGCAGAAGGCCTAGTCTCTGCGCATCTCTCAAGACATAAACACAGGATCACTTCCTAACGGTACATGGCGTTGCCATTGCGGTCTTTACCATCATCACAGGCTCTCATCAAATATCAGGGGGGGATTTGATCATTGCCAGTTTTAAATTCGCTGACTTGCAGGAACCCGCAATACTTCTGAATCAGGTTTCACTGGTCCCCTGTCAGTCACGATACCAGGCTGTCCTGGGGTGGAACACACACACACACAGAGTATACCTTTGGACCAGCAGCCGCAGTGGTGTCCAGTCGGAAATAACCCCGCTGTTTATTTCCCCCTGCCTATCTGGGGCAAATACGGGTGAAGTGTTGTTGCATAACTTGCGCTGCTGCTTGTGTTGTTGGCATGGTGTTTATGGTGCACCAGAGCAGAGCGTAGCAGGGCAGAGGAGGGCAGCGCTGCTTAATGCAACCTCACAGCTACAGCCACAGAATGTCACACATATAATGGCCCTGGACGGTCACCACACGTGTGCTGTCCTGCTGGTGGAAAAGGTGTGGTGACCTAAGCAGGTGAGGGCGGAGTGGTTGGGAGCATGTTTCTGCTGATGTGACGGGGGCAGGGTCTCTGGTGCCCTTGTGGTAGTGGTGGCCGGTTGTTTTCTGTTAGTTCCTCTCCTCTCTCTGTGTACTATTAGGAAATGTTCACTATGTAGGGGACAAGATCATGTAGGCTAACTAACTCTCACCCCTATATAGTGCACTGTGTTGTACACAAATACAGTGTAGCTCACACCCTTTATAGTGCACTATTGTACTGAACAAGGGAACATTTCAGGACAAGGGGCCACGGTTGCACCCCTATACTTGCAGCTAAGTTTCTGATTAGCTACGGTGGCCTGTAAGGTCTTTCCTGCAGCTGGTTAAGGAGAGAGCCCTGGTTGGTTGGTTGGTTGGTTGGGTCAGTAAAGAGGCAGCTGTGTGTGGGCAGTGTTGCTGCTGGGTGTGGGTTAACTTGGCTTAGCCTACTGTACCAGATGACTCCACAAGGTTAAGTGGTTACACTTTATTTTACTGCCCCTCTTACACCAAATAGGTACAGTGTTCCAAAGTGTGTAACAGTACGTAACATTATGTACTTACATTGTACCACAGGGTTAGAGTTGGGTATGTACAGTGTAGGTAAATATATATATAGGTTATTACATGTACATACACTAAAAGAAGTAACCGTATAATAAAGTGTTACTAGTTAAGTTTATAGTAGAGACAAGCAATGTACAGTGTACTTTAGTTGACATTGAAGATAAATCCATATGGTTTAATTTACAGTAGCAATGAATCTATATCAGTTAGCCTATATAAGAGCAGAGAGGAGTCCAAATGATTTGGTTTACTAAATGACAGGAAATGAATCTATATGGTTTAGTTTATAGTAGAGTTGAATCTGTATGGTTTAGTTTATAGTAGAGTTGAATCTATATGGATTAGCTCAGTGGTTAAATTGGCTTTTGTAAGGAGGGGGAGCCCTTCTTTACCCAGAGTGGTCAATATCTCACTGTACTGTATTACTATAAAATGTATAATTAATGTATAAATGTTGGGAGCAATGTAAACTCTGGTTTAGCTTACTGGATGATTCCGTATGGTTTAGCTGACGGTAGAGATGAATACATGTGGCTTAGTAGGTGTAATGTAGAGATAGATGCCTACTGTACGAGATGGATCCACACACACACACACATGTATAGCCTACTGTGTCAGATTAACCCTGCATTGTTTACACAACAGTGGAAGTGACCCTGCATTGTTTCGCCCGCATCATGAGATGAAACTACATTGTTGATTGTACAGCAGTGATGCACCTGCATTGTTTCGCCTACATCATGAGATGAAACTACATTGTTGATGGTACAGTAGGGATGCACCTGCATTGTTTGGCCAGTGCCATGAGGTAACCCCTGGCGACCGGGGAAGAGGAAGTGGGAGGGGCCTGTGAGCCGGTATGGTTTCAGCCAGGTGTTTTGGCGAGAGAAGAAGGTGTGTGTGGGAGAGAAGGCCTGGGTGGATGAATGACATGGACTCGGTGAATGAAGGAATGAGTAAATGAATGAATGAATGAATGAACGAATTAATAAATGAATGATGAGTAAGGGGACGTTCACACTATGACGCTTGTTCCGCCTTCAGAATGCGAGAAGCGTCGCCAGTATTCCAAAATCCGGGCGCTCTAATAAGGGTTCGTTTACTGTTGCTAAGTTACATACGTTCCTGCATATTTTACACACACACACAGTAGATCAGTACACACACACACACACACACACACACACACACACACACACACGGTAGATCAGTTCACTCACTCACACACACACACACACACGGTAGATCAGTTCACTCACTCACACACACACACACACACACACAGTTAGAGCAGATCAGATCACACACACGGGCATGTCTGTGGTCATGTGTGGAGTGTAACAGTGTTATCCCAGCATGAGCTGGGCCTAAGTACATATGTGGCTCTCCCTTACTTACCAGAAGCATCCAGAATCAAATTATATACAGCACTGAGAACCATGCATTTTGTGTGGGTGTGTGTGTGTGTGTGTGTGTGTGTGTGTGTGTGTGTGTAAGTGAGAGAGAGGCAGAGAGAGAATATATGTGAGCGCCCATATGTCTTCTCTGTGTATCTGACTGTGTGTTTGTCTGTGCATCAGTGTACATTTGTGTGTGTGTGTGTGTGTGTGTTTCTGATTGTATGCAAGTCTTAGAGTGTGTGCGTGTGTGTGTGTGTTTCTCTGTGTGTTTGTTTTTGACTTATATAACACTGATTGTCTCTGTGTGTTTGTGTGTGTGTTTGTATTTTCCTTTATATGTGTGTGTGTGTGTGTGTGTGTGTGTGTGTGTGTTTGTGTGTTGTTGGCTCTGGTCCGTGTTGCTGTTTGGATGTGAAAACACTCTTGTGGTTGTTTTGATGGTGCTGCTCTGTGCTGAGCTGTGCTCTGAGCTCGCTGTGTGTGTGTGTGTGTGTGTGTGTGTGTGTGTGTGTGTGTGTGTGTGTGTGTGTGTGTGTGCTATGAGCTCGCCTCTGGAGTAGGGGTGTGACAACCAGCACTGACGGGAGAATATTTGGAGCTGGTTAGCAAGAACACACACACACACAGTCTCCCAAGAGTACACGTGCACACACACACACACACATACACACACACACACAGTCTCTCCAAGAGCGCACACACACGCACACACACGCACACACACACACACACACACACACACACACGCATACACACACAGTCTCTTTAAGAGGACACACACGCATCCCTTCTACATTACATCCACATATTTCTCTCTTCACACACACACACAACTCCAACCACATATAAATACCCCCTATCCCTCTACACACAGTTCTCCCAAAGTACACACACATCTCTCCCATCCCATCTCACCTGGTGCACCCACACATCTCTTGAGGCTCTCACACACACACATACACACACACACACACATCTGGCAGCAGTCCCCTTCTTAGGACTGATCTGGGTTGTGAGGCAGCGATGTGTGTGTGTGTGTGTGTGTGTGTGTGTGTGTGTGTGCGTGTCTGCACGAGCTAAATCTGGCCATGCGAGATCCATCATCCCGGCAGTCCAAGACTCCCGGAATACCAGCAGGCTTCTCCTGCAGGAGGAAGTGTGTGTGAGAGAGAGTGTGTGAGAGTGTGTGTGAGAAAGTGTGTGTATGTGTGAGAGAGTGTGTGTGAGTGTGTGTGTGGGATGGAGGCAGGAGACGATGCTGTGGAAGTGTGTGTGTGTGTGTGTGTGTGTGTGTGTGTGCGGGCCTTTGTTCTCCGGGGCCAGTAAAATGGCACAATGCGTCGGGAACGTCTGGGAGCGATTTTAAAACAGACATTAACCCTGCAGGACCCCCCCTCCCCACCCAACAAACACACACACACTCACACACACTCTCTCACACACACTCACACACCCAAGCTTCCTTCTGTTTAATCTCTGTGAGGGTGGATGGCGAGTGGAAAGTTTCTCCTGCTCTGCCGAGCCGAGGTGAGCGTTGGCCAGCGGACATGGACACACACGCACACACACACACACACACACACACACACACACACACACACACACGGACTCCACCACCCCAATCCCACACACACACACACACACACGGACTCCACCACCCACAATCCCACACACACACACACACACACACACACACACACACACACACGGACTCCACCACCCCAATCCCACACACACACACACACACACACACACGGACTCCACCACCCCAATCCCACACACACACACACACACACACACACGGACTCCACCACCCCAATCCCACACGCACACACACACACACACACAGACTCCACCACCCCAATCCCACACACACACACACACACACACACGGACTCCACCACCCACAATCCCCCAGCTGCAGACCCCGGCTCCAGTTACGCGCCGTATGGATTCCTGCATAGCCAAGCAGCCGACACACACACACACACACACACACACACACACACACACACACACACACACACACACACACACACACTCACTCTCTCTCTCTCTCTCTCACACACACACATGCACATATGCACACACACACACAAATGGACACACACACACACGCACGTGCTCACACACACCCACACGGATGGACACACACACTCACACTCATATACACACACACACACATGCACACACACACACACGCGGGAGGCCTCCAGACTCAGATAGTGGGGAGAGAGAGACAGCAGGACTGCAAAGACCTGCAGAGAAAAGAGAGAGAGAGAGAGAGAGAGGGAGAGAAGATAACATGAAAGAAAACAGATAGAAAGGAGGGAGGGCGGATGGAGCAGGAAACGGAGAGGGAGAAAAGGCACGCATGAAGAGAAACAAACGACAGGGAGTGCAGAAAGATGTGCAGATGAGGAAGGAGGGAGAAAAAAGAAAAAGAGGGGGAACAGAGATTTGCAAAGAAAGATGGAGAAGATAGGGAGGGAGGGAGGAAGTGAAAACGTAGAGGAATAAAGACAGAAAAGGGGGAAAAAGATGGACAGAGGAAGAAAGAGAAAAAAGAGGGAGCAAACAGTAATGCAGAGGAAGAAAGAAGAGAGGGAGAAGAGAGGGGCCAGAGAACAAAAGAAAAGAGAAGAGAGAGTGAGCAGAAGATGGGCAGAGAATGAAAAAGAGGAGAAAAGAGGGTGAGCAGAAGGAGAGAGGGAAAAGATGGGCAGAGAATGAACGAGAAGAGAAAAGAGTGTGAGCAGTTGTGCAGAGGAAGAGAGGGAGGGCCCAGGAGGAGGGCAGAGAGAGGACAGGGGTTCCCAGGAAGAAAGAAAGAAGAGAGGTTGAATTAGATGGGCAGAGAACGAAAGAGAAGAGAAGAGAGGGTGAGCAGAAGATGGACAGAGAAAGAAAGAAAAGAGAGGGAGCAAAAGGTAATGCTAAGAAAGAAAGAAAGGAAGAAGAGAGGTTGAATTAGATGGGTAGAGAACGGAAGAGAAGGAAGAAGAGAAGAAAGGGTGAGCAGAAGATGGGCAGAGAATGAAAGAGGAGAAAAAAGGGTGAGCAGTCGTGCAAAGAAAGAAAGAGCGGGAAAAGATGGGCAGAGAATGAAAGAGAAGAGAAAAGAAAAGTGTGACTAGTTGTGCAGAGGAAGAGAGGGAGGGCCCAGGAGGAGGGCAGAGAGAGGACAGGGGTTCCCAGGAAAGGGCAGGAGAGCCGGACTAGCCAGTTATTGTCTCCTAGGCCCGAGGATTCTGGGAGATAAAAGTGATTTCCTGTAAAATGGCACCAAATTAAAAACACGAGAAAGACCACTTCCTCTTTAGAGCTGGCCCTGTTGCTGTGCAGCTGGCTCTGAACCAGGCTATCCTTCAATCATCAGTTTTATTATTACTATTATTATTATTATTATTATTATGCTTTACATAGAGATAAAGTCATACCCAGGGTAGAAAGATCTCCGGTATGGTGCCTGAAATCAGGCGTGGGATAGTAGGCTACATTTACCATTTGCTAGTACATAGCAGCGGATAAGTAACTTCGCAAAATGTGGACCTTTACCAGACACTGACAAGTAAATTGTAAAATTCACCAGCCACTCAATAGTAAATTAATATTTTGTGTCTGAACTCTACCAGCCACTTTCTTATTTTACCAGCATCTGGCTAGTGGCTGGGGCCAATTTCCATCCT
>CM059283.1:7166628-7169128 GCA_030347295.1 Setipinna tenuifilis | reverse complement strand
TGAATCTTTGCAAAAATGGCCATTGTTTACCAGACACTGACAAATAAAAAGGGTGAAATATACCAGCCATTCTATAGTAAATTATTATTTTGTGTCTGTAATCTACCAGCTTTTTGGATGAAAGGTGAAACGTCTTCAAGCTACTAAAAGAAATCCAGTTGCTTACAACTTAGCGCCTTTGACTAACATGACCTGGATGAATGAGAATCATCACAGACATACCTACCAGCCACGTTCCTATTTGACCAGCATGCAAAGGCTGCAGGCTCTTGTGTTTTTCCGTCCCTGGTATCTACTACCTGGGTATCGGTTGTGGGACCTTGCCCTCTGTGGTCCAACCGCACGCTTCTATTTCGAGAGCCGTGTCCTGCGTGACCAATCACACGCTTCTATTTTGAGAGCCTTGTCCTGGGTGGCCAATCACACGCTTCTATTTTGAGAGCCTTGTCCTTAGTGGCCATTTAGGCGCTTCTATTTTGAGGACCCCCCTCCTGTGTGGCCAATGACGTTTCTACTATGAGTGGCCCACCGTGCCCTCACTCAGGGGGAGAAGTGTGTGTGTGTGTGTGTGTGTGTGTGTGTGTGAGGTGTGAAGAAAGTGTTTGTTCTTCAGAAGTAGCTCAGTGGTTGTCCTCTAGGCCTGCTGTGCACACCACACACACACACACACCACACACACACACACAGACACACACACAATGACTCTGCACACACACAGAATGACTACCGCTGTCAGACTCATAAAAAAGGACTGCCTCATTACACACACAATACACACACATCTGCTATGACTACCGTTGTCACACACACACACACACACACACACACACACAATACACACACACACACACAGCACACATACCTCCTATGACTGCAACTGTCACACACCAGTCAGGAGTACTTCCCCCTCTCATGCAGGCAACATACACACACCTGTTGATACTACCCTTGGTGTGAAATCCACCTGCGCGCGCACACACACACTCACACACACACACACACACACACACACACACACACGCTCTGGGTGTTTCCCCCCTGTATGCAAATCACAGAGGGGCATCCCATGCATCACTTGTTCCTCTCTGCAGAAGGGTGAACATTCTGTTACCCCCCCTGAAGGGCACAACTTTCTGTTCCCCCATAAGACAGTTTCGGCACAGGCTTCTTATCTCTCAGCTTCCCAGCCTCCCCTCTGTCTCTCCCCGCCACCACACTGCCTTCTAGAAGCTTCTAGCAGGTGTGTGCTGTGTCAGTGCTGAGATGGTGTGTGTGTGTGTGTGTGTGTGTGTGTGTGTGATAGATGCATGCAGATGTGAGGAGACTGTCGTCCTGTTGTGCTAGAGTGGTCTGTAGTTGTTGTGCTGGAGTGGTCTGTAGTTGTTGTGCTAGAGTGGTCTGTAGTTGTTGTGCTAGAGTGGTCTGTAGTTGTTGTGCTGGAGTGGTCTGTAGTTGTTGTGCTAGAGTGGTCTGTAGTTGTTGTGCTAGAGTGGTCTGTAGTTGTTGTTCTGCTGGAGTGGTCTGGGTTTAGTGCTGAAGTGCTGTGTACTCAGGTTGTTCTAAAGTGGTCTGTAGTCTTGTTCTGGACTGGTCTATAGTCTTGATGTTCTGGAGTGGTCTGTAGTTGTTGTCTTGGAGTGGTCTATAGTCCTGCTCTTCTGGAGTGGTCTGTAGTTGTTGTGCTGGAGTGGTCTGGGCCTTTAATGGCTGTGCTGTGTCAGTGCTGAGAATGTGTGTGTGTGTGTGTGTGTGTGTGGTAGATGCACACAGATCCTCTGTGGAGTAGAGATGAGACACTGATGGCTGTGCTGAGATGGTGTGTGTGTGTGTGTGTGTGTGTGTGTGTGTGTGTTAGATGCACACAGCTCCTCTGTGGAGTAGAGATGAGACACTGATGGCTGTGGAGAAGCCCATAATGCCTCCTGTTAGGATGAACTCAATTAGTAAAGATCTGGGCTACAGGGTGTGTGTGTGTGTGTGTGTGTGTGTGTGTGTGTGTGTGTGTGTGTGTGTGTGTGTGTGTGAGAGTAAGAGAGAGAGAAAGAGTGCGTGTGTGTGTGTGTGGGTATGTGAGTGTTTAGTCTGCGGACGTGTGTGTGTGTGTGTTAGAGTGTTTAGTCTGTGGGAGTGTGTGTGTGTGTGTGATTGACCAGCTAAGCACATCCACATGGCTGAACTCTCTGTAGCCATAGACTGTCTGGGTGTGTGTGAGAGCATTCAGACTGTGTGTGTTTGTAAGCACTCAGGCTGTCTGAATGTGTGTGTGCATGGTTAAGCACTAAGACTGTGGGTGTGTGTGTTTCAGAGAGTGTGTGTGTGTGTGAGAGAGAGAGAGAGCATTCAGCACAACACACCCATGTGGTTTAGCTGGTGTGATGCCCTACATGCTAACACAGCCTCCTAGTCCGGTCATCACACCACACACACGCACAGACACAGACACACACACACACACACACACACACTCCTGAGAAAGGTTGCAGGTGAAGCTCAGAGATCT
>CM059283.1:7159128-7161628 GCA_030347295.1 Setipinna tenuifilis | reverse complement strand
CACACACACACACACACACACACACACACACACACACGGATGCACGCACGTGCACACACACACACTCACAGGTTTTTCAGGGAAATTAAATGTCAATGCAGGCAGACCTTACAGATGCTTTGCTGAAACTTAGCTTCAGTTTTAAAATGTACTTGAACATCACCTTAACCAAAGCCAACCCCTAAGCCTAACCTTAAACTTATATGCGGAGTCCACCGAAAAACGGGCATAGTCACAAAATCACATTTTTTTCATGTCCCTCGGTAGTTGCATGGAAACCCTAGCTTTTCCACAAGCAGTACTATGAATACACAAGCATAGTCTCAAGCTAGAAACATCCCTTTTATAATCTCAGCATCTAAAGACAATAAGTCAACAGGGCACCATCCAAGGAGAGTGTGACTATCCATCTAGCTGTGTGTGTGTGTGTGTGTGTGCGTGTGTGTGTGTGTGTGCGTGTGTGTGTGTGTGTGTGTGTGTGTGTGTGTGTGTGTGTGTGTGTGTAGCTATCCTGCTGCTCTGTTCTGTGTTATGTAGGGGTCATTGTCCTCATGCTGGTATCTGACTCCAGTGTTGTGTCTATTTATTAATTAATTAATTTATTTATTTATTGCAGTGTTTTTGTAATGCCTGGCTGGCTGCAACTTAACCTTTTACTAGGTCTTAGTCTTAACCAGCATGAGAAAGCAGTAAGAATGTGTTAGACAATGTGTCAGATTTAGTCAAAGGAGCTAAGTTGTAGGGAACTAAATTTCTTTTGGAGCTTAAAGGTGTTTCACCTTTCATCCAAAATAATATTATACATATAATTTTATTTTATCTAAAATATTATGATTATTATTACTAGTATTATCCAAAATGCTTCTTCAGTTCTGGCCTGGCCTGATGATGTTAGATTTATTTGTTTGTATTTTTTTGCTTGTTTAATGAAACCAGTTCATCAATTCATTTTTAACCACGCCCTTCTTCTTCTCTTTCCTCGTTCTTCCCCCCTCTCCTCCTCCTCCTCATCCTCCTCCTCCTCCTCCTCCTCTTCTCCTCCCCCCTCGTCCTCCTCTTCTCCTCCTCCTCCTTTTCCTCCTCCTCTCCTCCTCTCCTCTTCTCCTCCTCCTCCTCCTCTTCCTCCATCTCCTCTCCTCCAGTCGAGCGGTCGAAGCCCCAGCAGGCTGCGCGGTGTGCGGGCCCCATCCGGAGAACCTCGTCCCTGGGAGCCATCACCGGCCCCTACCTCAGCGGACACTGGCCCCGAGACCCCCTGACCTGCTACCCCTCGTGCATGAGAGACAAGTCCACACAGGTACACACACACACACACACACACACACACACACACACTTATACTGCCCTTGTGCATGAAAGACAAGTCTGCACAGATACACACACACACCCTTATGCTACCGCTTGTGAGTACACAGGTACACACACACACACACACACACACACACACGCACACTTGTGCTGCCCTTGTGCCTGACAGACAAGTCTACACAGGTACACACACACACACACACACACACCCGCGCACACTCATATGCTACCCGTCGTGAGTTCACACAGGTATACATACATACACACCCTCAACTGGTATCCTCATGCATGAGAGACAAGTTCACGCAGGTATGCAAACACACACACATTGACCTATACATGCACAAACAGACACAAGTCTACGCAGTACATACTGTACAGATACACACACAAGCACACACACACACACACACACACACACCCACCCCTGCAGACACCTTTCTGTCTCACACACACTGTCTTACTCAAGAACACTAGTCAGGAGGAGTGGGATTCGAACCAGCAACTCTCTGATTTTTGTCTGACTCCCCTGCTGCCTGGGAGTTGGTCTTGTGTGTGTTTGTCTTGGGGGAACCTCAGGGGGTCACAGGTTTGAATCCTGTAAGAAAAATGAGGTGGTGGCGTAGTGAATAACCAGTGCTCTCCTGCACCCTCATCCCCTGAGCAAGGCACCTTGCCCCTGTATGCCCCTTTTACGAGGGGTACTACCTTTTATATTAGTTACATTTATATGTTGGTACACCCCAACCCTGCTATTTTGGTCTCTTTGGGGGGGTACTGGGTCTAACTCAGGGGGTACCATACCCCCCAGTACCCCCTGTAATTTGAACTATGCCTGTATACCTGTACCTAATTCACTGTATAATTACTCTGGATAAGAATGTCAGCTAAAATGCAGTGTCATGCTTATGGATAGTGGCTGAAGTAGCAGCGTGCTGCTTGTCTGGTGCTTGATTGTCTGTGTGTGAGAGAGAGAGGTCCTGGATTACACACAGCATGCTAGCATGCACACACACACACTCTCACACACACACACACACACACACAGAAGCATGCGGCCAGAACACAGAGAGGTCAGTGGTCAGGTGTGGAAGGCAGCTGTGTTTGCACCCACCAGGCCCAGAGTCCAGACTGTAGTGCCACACACACACACACACACACACACACACACACACACACACACACACACACA
>CM059283.1:7141628-7146628 GCA_030347295.1 Setipinna tenuifilis | reverse complement strand
AGGGCTGCATGCAGTTTAACATTGTTGAAGAAAGGTCAAGGTTATCATGCTGCAATGCTGGAAAAAAAGTGAAAATTATCTGCAAGAACATGAATATTTAATATGACAATATATGCGTATAAGTGTAAATTTCCCTGATTAAAGGTTATTCATCTTAATTAGATTTTTTACTTTTTAAGAACTTTCTAATGTGTACACAGTCACACAAGTGCTTCACGATTTAAATCACAATTTACACTGTGCTATACTGTATATTGTACTATACGGTTTATACTGTATATCTCGCACTTGCTGCTCCTTGCACTTTTGATTAGATGCTAAACCACATTTAGTTACCCTGTACATTACATATGTAATGACAATACAGATAAATCTAATGTAATGTGATCTATTGTAGTAACTTCATGCACACATACAGTATGTCACAAAAGTGAGTACACCCCTAACATTTTTGTACTTTTTTTATTATAATGATAGGGACATATATATAATGATAGGGACAATATATATATTATTTTTTATATATAATAAAAAAAGTACAAAAATGTTAGGGGTGTACTCACTTTTGTGACATACTGTACATTTCCAAGTGCTTCCTGTTTTGGTCTGACATCACTTCCTGTTCCTGTGCCCCAGCCCCAGCTCCAGGCCCCCCAGTGCGGTGCCCCTGTTCTCCTGCCCCGACAAGAACAAGGTCAACTTCATCCCCACCGGCTCCGCCTTCTGCCCAGTGCGCCTCCAATCAGAGCGCCGCGACCGCGAGGGGGAGGAGCCGGATGCGGAGGCGGGCCCTAGCAGCAGTAGCCAAGCCCCCACTCAGGTCTCCACCAGTACCAGCACAGAGGAGGAGGAGCCTGCTGAAGAGATGCCGCCGCCCCCCCCAGAGGATTGCCCCTCCCCCTCCTCCCCACAGCAGCACAGCCTGGCCATCAGCTAGACCCCCCCACGCCCAGAGCTGGCCTCTGGCGTCTCTCCTCCCCACACACACACACACACACACACACACACACACACACTGCTACTTCGCCTCACCTGTCACCTAGCCCCGCCCCACCCCCCTTGTCGGGGTTGACCCCTCCCCCCTCTCTGTCCGTCTGTCTGCATGGCATAACAGCAACGACGTCCTGAACAAATCATTGACGACGAGACACACACATACACACACGCACACATACACACTTTCTCTGAGACTTTTACCACACCTTTACGTTGCTAGTGTAATTTATAAGCACTGTTGTTGGCAGGGACGAACGACGTGTGTGTGTGCGTGTGTGTGTGTGTGTGTGTGTGTGTGTGTGTGTAAAGTGATGCTTTGCGCAGGAAGAGGATGGTTAATGTTGTTGGTAATGGTGTTGACAAGGATGAGCTCCACAGACTGAAGATATGCAACTCAGCAGCTGATAAGTTGTTTATTTCATTTTATTTTTTTTTAAATTTTATTTGTTTGTTTCCTGTCACCATGGGAACGCTCATGTCTGCCCTGGTTACGGTTCACGCCTCACACCTAAGCGGTGGGATGGATGGGCGTTGCCCGCCCCCCCCCCCCCCCAAAGAGGTTGTTGTTCCATGACCCCCCATCATCGCACTTCACAAATGTAGTGCCTCTAGTTAACCCCCCCCCCCCCAAAACACCCACCCTGCCCCCCCCCCCCAGGCTTGCAACAATACCAAAGCCAGCATATGACATCACCTTTTTCCTTTAACCAATCACAATCATTCGCTTTATCAGACACTGCAGTCCAGACACAAGAAGTCAAGTGTGAGAGTGTGTGTGTGTGTGAGAGAGAGAGAGAGCAAGAGAGAAAGTGTGTGTGTCCTTAAATTATATCTATGGTTGCTGGTGTGAGCTTGCGCAAAGTGGACGGTCGTGTCGGTGTGTGTATGGGGCTGTGGTGAGGTGGGAGGGCTTCTGTGCAGAGAGTGAGCGAGTGTGTGTGTGTGTGTGTGTGACTGTGTGGGTGTGAGTGTGACTGTGTGAGGGGGCATGCTTCAGACTATGCTAGTATGTTTAAGATCCAACTCTGTCTGTGTCGTTCGGTTTCCGCAGCCACAGTATACATAAGCTCTCACTGGTCTCTCTATAGATATGAGTATAATTTTAAAGATATAGAATCTATACATGTATACGGATAAAAGATGCAAGCTTGTTTGCCCTACAAACCCCTGTATTGCTGTGCTATGTATGGAAGGGAAGACAAAGAAAAAAAGGCTGTACTTTTTTAAGATTATGTTTACAATCTATCCAGGTTGTGTTTCTAAAAATGTCTTTAAACGAAAGAAAAAAAAAAACATTTATTGTAAAAAAAAATACACAAAAGTGTAAAAATGTGAAAAAAAAACAAATCCTTAGGGACATACAACTCATATTCACACAAAAATCTGCATTTTCTTCTGGCAAAATCTGACCGCAATGCGTCACCAAGCCACCAGGGGCCAGTAGTCACCAGATGAAGACTCAACCCAACCTGACCCACCCCTACACACACACACACACACACACACGCTTGACCATCAGTGTGCCACTTGGGAGTGTGAACTCAGGTATCTTGAGATGAACTCGTCCAATAAGAGATTGCCCAGTCCTCCACAGTTTCTTCTTCTTCCCTCATAGGGGGCAGCCATTGCCCTGTCTCTGACCCTCTCTATGCCCCTGCCCCTGCCCCCTGCCCATGTCTATGCCTGTCCTCTTGATTTAGAGATCTGATGGTCTTTATATTTATTCCATATTTATTTGATCACTCCCATTCCATGGTCAGCCATTTCATTCCACAATTCATGACATTCCACATGAGGTCAGTAAGGGTGTGTGTGTGTGTGTGAGCCATTCCTATGTGTGTTTGATTCGTAGCCACAGGTGTACGTAATCTGTACCCACAGGTGTGTGTGTGTGTGTGTTTGTGTGTGTGTGTTTGAGAGTGATGGGCGTGTCATTTGGTGAACGTTTGTGTGTCCGCGTGTCACGACATCCCAACTCCGTCCAGGTTGCTCTCTGACAATCACAGTCTTAAAAGCTCCACCCACTCACCACCAAACCCCACCCATTGAACAGACCACACCCACTCATTATAAAACCCCTTCCCATTAGAGGATGATGCTTCTATGTGGCTCCACCCCCTGGCCTTTACTCTCCTCATGGAGCAAATCTCTTCTTTCCTCCACTTCCCTTATTCTCCCATTCATACCCCTCCACTTCTCTCCTGCTCTATACTCCCTTCTTCTCTCCTCCTCTCTACACCACTCTATTAATGCCTGTCCTCTCTTCTCCCCTTTTTTTGTTCTCCCTTCTCTCCTCAACACCTCTCCTCTCTACTTCTCCTCTTTCCTCCTCTCTTCTCCCCTCCTCTCTTGTCCACTCCCTTCTTCTTCTCTCCTCCACACCTCTCCTCTCTACTCCTCCTCTCTCCTCTTTTCTCTACACCTCTCCTCTCCTCCCGTCTCCTCTCCATCCTTCTTAGACATTCAAAGCAGTGCCCCCCCCCACCACCCCCAGAGTCCAGTTATGTGACCGAGCAGATCCTCAGACCAAAGCACCGATACACTCCCCAAGAGGCCCCGAACTTACCACACACACACACACACACACACACACACACACAAAAACACACACTTTCAGAGAATGGCTAAAGGAACAATGCAGTCTTATATTGTTTTGTTTTGTTTTTTTTTCTTTCTTAAATATCCTGCACCTTATCGAAGCAAACTTTAAAGTTATTGTACAGACTGAACGTTGCTTTTGTTTGCAATAATCCATGTGGTATCGCCGTGTGTGTGTGTGTCTGCCCATAACCCCATGACCTCTTAGTGACCAAGAGGAAGCTGTTTATTTGCTTCACCACACACACACACACACACACACACATACACACACACACGACTAGTCTCCATGAGGTCCACTGTATGCGGGCCTCACTATTCCATTGCTCCATTCCAGGTTCTGTTTGAGCCCATTCCGGCCCGATTCCGGCTCACATACCGAGCCTGTTGTGTACCGAGCCCGGCCACACACACACACACACACACACACACACACACACACACATGCTGGGCTCCGATCTTAAGCCATGAACCCAAACCAGCACAGCTTGACACCTTCCCCTTTACCCCTTCCACACACACACACACACACACACACACACACACACACACACTCACCCCCCCTTGCTGCAGCGCCCTGCCCTGCTAGCCGTTAGATTATATTTTGTGTAAAGGGCCATTGGACACACACACACACACAGATACGCAGATAGACATACAGTATACACACAATTCAAACACACACAGGTACACAAACACAAACATGTCCAATAACCCCGATACCCATCTTCACCTGATCACCCACAATGGCAATAAATCTGGCGGCTTTTGTGACCACTAGAGTGAACGCGAGTGTGTGTGTGTCAGTGAGTGTGTTTGTGTGTGTGTGCGCGTGTGAGGATGACTCTGACTGTTCAAACCCACTTTCCTGTCCATAGGAGACAATGAGAGAGAACACAAACCCCTGCAGTAGGCTAAATCACATGTGACAACCCTGTAAGAGGAAGTGACATCATCGCCCCCTGACCTACTTCCTTTAGAGAGAGCTGCCCTCTCTGTTGTCCTGGTTTGGGCAACACTCAGCCCCAAAACACACACACACACTCAGACAGTGTAATAGCCCTGTGTGTGCTTCTGAACACACACTTAACACACACTCACAGACGTGTTTCTGAACACACAGAGTAGTGAAAAATACCCATGTTTTTAGAACACACACTCCTGAGCTTTGAGAGTGATGTGTGTGAACAAACACACACACACACACTGTCCTAAGCTGTGTTAAGTAGTGGGTGTTTGTGAACAGACTTATAGCCAAGAAGATGTGATGTGTTTATAAACACACAGTCTTAAGTTCTCAGAGTGATGTACTGTTGTGTGTTTGTGAACACACACTCGTAAACTGTGAGAGTGGTGTGTGAGTGTGTGTCAACACACACTCCTAGCCAAGAGGGTGGTATCTATTT
>CM059283.1:7134128-7136628 GCA_030347295.1 Setipinna tenuifilis | reverse complement strand
ACGTGGCTAGTACTTATGAATCAAATCAATTCCTACACTAGACATGACCACAGATGTGTTTCTCTCTCAAACACACACTTTCTCTCTGCCTCTCTCTCTCATACACACTCTCTCTCACACACACTCACACACTTTTTCTCTCGCTCTCTAACACACACAATCTCTCTCTCTTTCTCTGACAGACACTGCATCCACAACCACAGTAACAGAACACAACAGTTGCCGATACACACACGCATACACACAAACACTTTCACACACACAGTCATGTACACATACACATTTATACTCACACACACTTTTACACACACACATACACACACACACACACACACACACACACACACACACACACATACGCAAACGCACGCACACAGGCAGGCAGGCAGGCAGGCAGGCAGGCAGGCAGGCAGGCAGGCACGCACACACACACACACTTTTACACACACACACACACACACACACACACACACACACACACACACACACACAGACCCTTCCACCCGGGGGCTGGCCGCAGCAGTGAATGCTAAGCAGTGTATTGATATTTGATTAGGGGTGTGTGTGCCATGATGAGCTTGGAGCTCGCGGGGCCGAGTCAGTCTCTCGCTCCATTGGCCCCCAAACAGGAAGGAACGCTCGCGACTGACAGCTTGGATCAGAACCAAGCCGGTCCGGCATCATCAGGCTTCTAGAATCTAGACGTCTCCATGGCGCACCGATTAGATCCCATCTCCCCTCGGTGAGGGACAGAGAGGGCCGGCGTTTACCGTCTTAGTGTGTGTGTGTGTGTGTGTGTGTGTGTGTGTGTGTGTGTGTGTGTGTGTGTGTCTGGGCGGGGGGGATGGAGCAGAGTCCAGAGTCTGCTGACCCGGTCCAGATGGTCCACAGAAACAAGTCAAAGTCAAAAGTGAAAGTCACTCCCCATTGGCCATTGTGATCACACGGCACATCACAGCACATCACAGCACACAGTGCAACACAACGACCTTTAACCTCTGTGTTTAACCCATCACACATGTGAGCAGGGGACAGCCATGACAACGGTGCCTGAGGAGCAGTGTGTGGGGATGGTACCATGCTCAGGGCACCTCAATGTGTGTGAGTGTGTGTGTGAGTGTGTGTGTGTGTGTGTGTGTGTGTGTGTGTGTGTGTGTGTGTGTGTAGGGATGGTACCATGCTCATGGCACCTCATTGTGTGTGAGTATGTGTGTGCTTGTGTGGGGATGGTACCATGATCAAGGTACCTGAGATTCAGGTGTCTGTGAAGATTCTTATTCATGCAGGTAATGGTAATCAAAGGACAAGGACTTACAACTCTGCCCCTTTGACTATGGTGAGGGTGTGTTTTGGGTGCCATTCCAAAGAGTGTTATCCTATTCGCAGTCGTGTGGGGGGTGGTTGACTTAACTTCCCACTTCTGCTACAAACTATCATTACATTACATTATATTTTGCTGATGCTCTTATCCAAAGTGATTTACAGTCAGGTAAAAGAACAGTCCTCTTGGAGCAATGGGGGGTGAGATGCCTTGCTCAAGGCCACTTCGGCTGTGGAGGAGGGTACAGGAGTTGGTTATTCATAGAAATCGAATCTGTGACTGTTGAAGACCTAACTGCCTAAACATTAGGCCACAGCTACCCCTAGCTGCTCATCAGCATGGCAACAAGCACCACGGCAACCACAGACACAAGATCAGCACAACAACCAATACCATAGCAACAACTACTGACACGACAACCACCAACATAGCAGTCACCAGTACAGAAACCACCACAACCAAAGACTCAGCAGCCACAGACACAGCAAACAGCTACACAACACAACTATTGACAGCAAACACTAACACATCAACTACCGAAACAACAACCAACAACAGAGCAACCAACAACACTTCAATCACAGACACATCAATCACAAATGGATCAACTACAGTTGGATCAACTACAGGCACATCAACCACCAACACATCCATTAGCAACACAACAAGCACTGACACAACCAACACAGCCAACACCAATACAGCAACCATTACAACAACCACAGTCTCAGCAACCACCAATAAAGCAACCAACAACTGAACAACCAGCAACAGAAAGGGGGGAAAATTGAGAGAGAGAAAGCGAGAGAGAGAGAGACAGAGAGACAGAGGGAGAAACAGAAAGAAAGAGAGAGAGACAGAGGGAGAGAGACAGACAGAGAAAGAGAAAGACATACAAAGAGAGATTGAGAGAGAGAGATAGAGAGAGAGAGAGAGAGAGAGAGAGAGAGAGAGAGAGAGAGAGAGAGAGAGAGAGAGAGAAAGAGAGATGGAGGTAGGAGCGTAGAAAAAGAGAGAGGGGCAGGAAAAACACTTCCATTGTGGTCCGACTTCAGCACCTAATTATCGGCTGATGTTTGAGACGGGTGCCATGATGCACCCGCTTGAAAGACACACACACACACACACACACACACACACACAAACACACACTCTTTCTGGCTTTAAAGACAGTGCCTG
>CM059283.1:7119128-7126628 GCA_030347295.1 Setipinna tenuifilis | reverse complement strand
GAGACCAGCTACTGCACAACACGGGTCTGGATGCTGGGAACACGAACCAACACACACACACACACACACACACACACACACACACATAAAGAATGTTGCCATTATGCAGAGAAAGAGGCTGCAAAGAGATACCTTAAGTAACCCCACTTTCTGTCTTACACAGACACACACAAGCATGCACACACACACACTTGCGCGCACACACACACACACAGACACACACACACACACACACACACACACACACAGAAAGGCTGTAAAGACTTACCTTAAATAACCCTACTCTTTGTCTTACACATACACGCACACACACAGACACACACACACACACACACACACACACTCACACCCACCCACCCACCCACCCAGCAGCATGTGGGAAGTGTCTGAGACATAATGTAGTGAACGAGTAGAGGAAAGCAAAACAACAGCAGCAGCAAGGAGCTACAGTAGTGCTGGTCTGATGGGAGAGAGACGCCGCTGGAGAGGAGAGGAAGAGAGGAGAGGAGAGTGGAGGAGAGGAGAGGAGAGGAGAGGAGAAGAGGAGAGGAGAGCAGACGAGAGGAGAGGAGAGGAGAGACCAGGCGCTGAATAGGAGAGGGGATGAGAGGAGAGGAGAGGAGAGGGGAGGGGAGAATGAGAGGAGAGGAGAGGAGAGTGGAGGGGAGGAGAGGAGAGGAGAGGAGAGGGGAGGGGAGGAGAGCTGAGAGGAGAGAAGAGGAGAGGAGAAAGGAGACGAGAGGAGAGGCGAGGAGAGGAAAGGAGAGGCGATCAGAGGAAAGGAGAGGAGAGGAGAGCTAAGAGGAGAGCAGAGGAGAGGAGAGGAGAGGAAAGCAGGCGCTGGAGAGGAGAGAAGAGGAGAGCTGAGAGGAGAGGAGAAAGCAGACGAGAGGAGAGGAGAAAGGAGAGGAGAGGAGAGGAGAGGAGAGGAGAGGGGAGGAGAGGAGAGGAGAGGGGAGGAGAGGGGAGTAGAGAGGAGAAGGGAGGCGCTGGAGAGGAGTGGAGGAAAGGAGAGGAGAGGGGAGCAGACGCTGGAGAGGAGAGGAGAGGAGAGAGGAGAATAGAGGAGAGGAGAGGAGAGCAGAGGAGAGGAGAGAAGGAGGAGGAGAGGAGAGGAGAGCAGGCGCTGAAAGGGAGAGGAAAGGAACGGAGAGGAGAGGAGAAGAGGAGAGAAGGAAGGGGAGAGGAGAAAAGAGATGACAAGAGAAGAGGAGAGGAGAGGAGAGGAGAGGAGAAGAGAGGAGGAGCTCGAGAGGAAAGAGGACAGGGGAGGAGAGAAGAAGAGAGGAGAGGAGAGGGGAGGAGAGGAGGAGAGAGGAGAGGAAAGACCAGGAGCTGGATAGGAGAGGAGATGAGAGGAGAGGAGAGGAGAGGAGAGGAGAGGAGAGGAGAATAGACGAGAGAGGAGAAGAGAGCAGGCGTTGGAGAGGAGAGGAGAGGAGAGGAGAGGAAAGGAGAAGAGAAGAGAGGAGAAGAGAAGAGGAGAGGAGAGGAGAGGAGAGGAGAGGAGAAGAGAAGAGAAGAGAAGAGAAGAGAAGAGAAGAGAAGAGAAGAGGAGAGGAGAGGAGAGGAGAGGAGAGGAGAGGAGAAGAGAAGAGAGGAGAAGAGAAGAGGAGAGGAGAGGAGAGGAGAGGAGAGGAGAGGAGAGGAGGAGCTCGAAAGGAAAGAGGACAGGGGAGGAGAGAAGAAGAGACGAGAGGAGAGGAGAAGAGAGGACAGGAGAGGAGAGGAGAGGAGAAGAGACGAGAGAGGAGAGGAGAGCAGGCGCTGGAGAGGAGAGGAGAGGAGAGGAGAGGAGAGGAGAGGAGAGCAGGCGCTGGAGAGTAGAGTTGAGAGCTGAGAGCACTTTAACATTAGTGCTGCTGTGGCTGCTGCTCAACAGAGAAAACAAAAGAGACAGCAAATAACTTCAAACACACTTCAAAGACCCAAACATCTCCACATCACAAAACACACACTTAGGAGATTTAGTTTTTTCATGTTATATGCCAAACTAGGGCCCATGTTGTTGCACATCAACTATTTTCTCCTTTTTAGAATCTTAAAGGAGATTATTTCTGCCGTCACCATGGTGACAGAATGACTGATAAGCACGGATTGGGAAAGAAAGTAACAAAAGAAACGACAGAAAAAAACAAAGAAAACAGATCAAGAGAGTGAGAAAGAATAACTGATTGAACAGAAAGAGGGGAACACAGTGAGAGATTACAAAGAGAGTGAGAGCAAGAGAAAGAGACAGACAGAGAGAGAGAAAGAGAGAGAGAGAGACACAGAGAGAGAATAAAAGAGAATGAAAGAGTGAGTGTGTTAGATGAGTCCCGTTGGGCTCAGCGTGCCGCCATGTTGGCTCTGAGTGAGTCAGTGTCTCTGAGCTCTATCTGTTCCAGTGGCACTGTGCTGCAATTAGGGGCCCAGCGGCACACGGCTGCCTCCATTACGGGGCTCAGATGCAGATGTGTCGCATAACAACATTCACATAAGCCCATGTCCTCACACAACCTTCACTAAAAGGGATTTATTTATTTATATTATATATCGTCGCTGTCGGGCGGAAACCTCGTATGTCCAAAACGGCTACTTTTCAGGGACACACCAAAAACCTTATATTTTTCTAAATAAATAAATGTTGTAATGTCAAAATTGGCACAACGACTCAAAATATGACCATGTAATCATGTGTTATGCTATTTAGTGACAATTTCCTTGAACCCGACAAGGAAACAAGATTTCTGACCGGCAGATTTAGCAGTAAATGGAGATACGAGGTTTCCGCCCAACAGCGACGATATATCACTAAGGAATGTATACTGACTCAAAAAAAAATAAAAAAAAAATTAAAACTTACATGAAGGAACTCGTACTTACTCAGGAAAATAACTCGCACATCTAATGAAGACATAATACCTCACACAGCTTTTTACAGCTGTGAAATTAATTGTTAGATAATTAATAGTTGAACAGTTGTATCAGTGTTGTATACTTACACATGTAATAAGGGTATATAACACAGCTTATTACTGTTAATAATAATTTCAGTTGTAATAAAGGCATATAACACAGGTTAATATAGCTGTATTATAACACATGTAATACAGACATATAACATAGCTTAATGCAGGCGTATAATGAATGAATGAATGAATGAATAAATTAATGAATGAATTAATAGTCTTTATTGTGACTAGTCACAATTACCACTGAGATTTATCCATCAACCCATCCAACACAGTTACAAACACACATGATGTGACAAAGAGGTAGACAGGATGGGAAGACAGGGATGTAAAAGACATACAGCATCACATGAGGAAAGGGGAGGAGAAGAAAGCCAACCCCAGACTGTGCTCCTATGGGGGGGGAACATAGTGTGCCAACAGAGAAAAAACCACCTCAGCAACAGAGGCACATAATCAGCACACTTTACACCATGTGAGACAGGGGAAGGAAGTCTCTGGGGTTAAACCAGCGTAGGCAGGCAGCCACCCGGTCCTGGATGCTGGGAACACGAACACGAACATGAACATGAACACACACACACACACACACACACACACACACACACACGAACACACACACACACACACACACACACACACACACACACACACACACACACACACACACACACACACGCTTGCCAGGCGGGGGGTAAGGATGCAAAAGCGTAATAAGACAGCTTATAAGGCTATATAACCCTAGTGGGGTTATAAAAGGCACATGTTACAACACGGCTTACAGAAGATGCATAAAGCCCATCAGGACATACATTTAGAGTTATTTACAGGTGGGTCATTACTTTAAAAAGATGGCTAATTTATTGCAGGTGGATTGTTACTTAAATGAACCATCGGTGTCTCATTATGGAAACTGCTACTGCTGATGGCTTTGTTTATTTCCTGATCCCACCACTAATGTGTGTGTGTGTGTGTGTGTGTGTGTACTTGTGCATGAGATGAGATGAGAGAAAGAGTGTGTGAACAAGAGAGTGTGTAAATGAGAGAATGGGTGTGTGTGCTTGTGCTTGTGTGTCTGTGTGTGCTTGTGCATGAGATAGAGAGTGTGTGTATGAAAGAAAGTGTCGAGAGAGTGAACGAGAGAATGTGAATGTGTACTTGTGCTTGTTTGTGTGTGTGTGTGTGTGTGTGTGTGTGTGTGTGTGTGTGTGTGTGTGTGTGTGTGTGTGTGTGAGGGGGAGAGGGGGGGCGGTGTGAGGAATGACAGTGTCCTTGGTGCACAGAGAGAAAAATGGCAGCAACTCTGGCACGTCCTCTAGAAGAGAAGAGAAGAGAAGAGAGGAGAGGAGAAGAGAAGAGAAGAGAAGGAAGAGAGAGAAGAGAGGAGAGAGAAGAGTGTTTTATGGAAGAGCAGAAGATACTGTTTCTATTGATGGAGGGAGGGAGGGAGGTAGAGAGAGAGAGGGAGGGGGAGAGAGAGAGGGAGGGTGGCAGAGAGAGCAAGAGGGGGAGAGAGATAGAGAGAGAGGGAGGGAGGTAGAGAGAGAGAGGGAGGGAGGGGGTGGAGAGGAAGAGAAGAATAGGGTGAGGGTAGGGGATGACAGTGAGATGGAGGGAGACAGAGGGGGAGGGATGAAGGGAGGCAGAGAGAGGGAGAGAGGGAGAGAGAGAGAGTGAGATGAAGGAAGGTAGAGAGAGGGAGAGAGGGATGGAGGGGGTGGAGAGGAAGAGAAGAATAGGGTGAGGGTAGGGGATGACCGAGAGATGGAGGGAGACAGAGGGGAAGTGGTAACAGAATGGAAAGATGGAGGGAGGGGGACGGGGAGAGAGAAAGAGAAGGAAGGGGGTGAAAGAGAGAAAGCTGTAGAGAGGGGGAGGGAGGGAGAGGGTGAAAGAGAAAGAGAAGATGGAGAGAGAGGGGGGATGTGAAAGAGAGAGAGGATGAAGGGGGGGGGGGCTGTGGGAGGGGAGATGATAGAATGGGGGAAAAGAGAGAGAGAGGATGGAGGGAGGGAGAGAGAGAGGGAGGGAGAGACAGAGGATGGAGGGAGGGAGAGAGAGAGGGAGGGAGAGAGAGAGAGGGAGGGTGAAAGAGAGAGGGGGGGGTGGAAGGGGGGCTGAGAGAGAGAGAGACAGACAGAGAGAGAGGAGGGCTGGGGGGGGGGGGGGGAGAGGGGGGAGGTGAGGGAGAGAGGGAGAGAGGGAGAGAGAGAGGAAGAGAGGGGGGAGGTGAGGGAGAGAGAGGGCTGGAGAGGGGGGAGGTGAGGGAGAGAGAGAGAGGGAGAGGGAGAGGGAGGGAGAGAGAGAGAGAGGTCTGGAGAGGGGGGAGGTGAGGGAGAGAGGGAGAGAGAGAGAGAGGGCTGGAGAGGGGGGAGGTGAGGGAGAGAGGGAGAGAGGGAGAGGGGGGAGGTGAGGGAGAGAGGGAGAGAGAGAGAGGGCTGGAGAGGGGGGAGGTGAGGGAGAGAGAGAGAGAGGGAGAGAGAGAGGGAGAGAGGGAGAGAGGGAAGGGGAGATGCGACTAAGCACCAGCATTCCATTCCAGAACATGACAGATCACATGACATAGTGGACATTTATCACTCAGCCACACGTGTGTGTGTGTGTGTGTGTGTGTGTGTGTGTGTGTGTGTGTGTGTGCGCATGCGTATGTGTACTGTATGTAAATATGTATGTTCAAGGCTCTTGAACAATATTGAAAGTCACTCAGGATAAAAGTGTTGGCCAACTGAACCAATTTAAAATGTAAATGCATAGGTATCGCAAAGTATCTACTGGTCATATTACATACTACACACTGTCATGTCTGCATCTGTGTCTGTGTATGTGTGTGTGTACAGTCTGTGTATGACTGGAGTTGAGGACAAGTATATAGCATAATACTATATTGCATGTGTGTGTGTGTGTGTGTGTGTTTCTGTGCACACATTCTTTTCTTTTCTTGGTTATAAATGTTCTATCTAGTGTGCTCTTCATTTGACCAAAATGAGGCTATGCATGACTTTCTGTGTACTGCATACAGTATTCCTGTATGTGTGTGTGTGTTTGTGATTTGCATCAATAAGAAAGAAGCAGAGCTATCAGACCTTTATGGCTGTGTGTGTGTGTGTGTGTGTGTGTGTGTGTATGTTATGTATCAAAAAAAAAAAGTGAAGCTGAGCCGTTACTCTTTTATTGCCGTGTGTGTGTGTTTGTGTCTGTGTGTGTGTGTGTGTGTGTGTGTGTGTGTGTAAGTGGAAGCATCAAGCAAAGCTCCTTCAGACTGAGACGCTGCCGTAGCCTGTCATACAGGACAAACCTGGTCTGTCAATCACTCTGACAGGCACACTAAACCACACCACTGACTCCACTTCAGACCGCTCAACACACGCTCAACACACACACACACACACACACACACACACACACACACACACACACACACACACACACACACACACACACACACTCACCTTGAAGACGCCGGCTGCTGCTACAAATGACACCTCCACCAGCCTATTGCCACACAGGCAGCCAACCAACACCTCCCACTTCTTGTGTAAAACTGTGTGATTGGCGCATGCTGTTGTTGTCCCGCCCACTATGTGTGCTCCAGCCAATCAGAGGTGGGTTAAGGCTGGGGGTGGGGTGTGATTGGTAGGTGGGGTGGAGGTGTGTGTGTGGGGGGGGTGGAGGTGTGGGGGGGGTTGCTGGTTGGTTGCCTGAGTTACGCAGCCCATAAAGCTGTAATAGGAAGACAATCAGCAGCTTCTATCAGCACACACACACACACACACACACACACACACACACACACACAGCCTTGCTCTGTGTTTAGGCCTTTATGTGGCCATAAATATGATGCGCAGCAAGGCCACAATACACCACTGCACTACTTAACCAGGGCACCACAACAGCCTCAGGGCCATGTAAACACACACACACACACACACAGGTGGTCTAAGCCATACATGCACTCGCTCTATTTCACACATACAAACACAGGTGAACACACAGATATAGGTGCTCAGACACACACACTCTATCACACATGCATTCACACAGAAAAACACAAGCTGCTTTCAGACTTAAATTGCAGGAAATTTTCAAAGAGCACTCTGTGTGTGTGTGTGTGTGTGTGTTTGTGGCTCTGCAGACCCAAGCAGTAATACTTTAATAATAGCTACTCCCTATAAATCATGTATAATGTATTTGTCAACTCCTAATTAACACTTTGTCCGTCATTTGTTAACCTTCAAATTCACATTATTTCTCTTTAATAAATTATTTCTAAACATATTTCTATTCTGTCTGCTTGTCTGTTGTCTGTGTACAGAGGTAAAAGAGGTGTGCACACCCAGACATACATACTCACAGGTGCTGGAGAAGTGTTGCAGGTGTTTCAGCTGAGGTGGTCTGCACACGGTTCTGCTCCTGAAAAAAATCTTATTTAAAACACAGAGTGGAATTACATCCTCAACTGCTCCCACCACTGAACCCCCTCCCCGTACCCCCCCGTACCACTTTAACACCGCCGCTCCGACCACCATTATCACCCCCACTGTTACCC
>CM059283.1:7082384-7097384 GCA_030347295.1 Setipinna tenuifilis | reverse complement strand
ACACACACACACACAAACATACATACACACACACACACACAAACATACACACACACATACATACACACACACACACACACACACACACACACACACTGTTCCAGCATGGCGGCTCCGAGGCTGGTAATCTGCAGCCAGTGCTGTGTGTTCTGGCAGCCAAAGCAGAAGCTCTCACACTCGCATGCAGCTCCAACGCGGAACAAGTCCTTCCTCTCCTTCTTTTCCCTTTCTCTTCCCTTTCTCTCTTCTCTTTCTTCCCCTCTCTCTCATCTCTCTTTCTTTCCTCTTTCTCCCCCTCTCTCTCCTTCTTTCTTTTCTCTCTTCTTTCTTTCTTCTTTTCAAAACACAGTGAAGCGAGCTCCTACTTTCAACCATGCTAACAAAATAACATTAGAGGCTAGCTCCCTAAAGAAAAGGGAAGAGAGGGGAGAGAGAGAGAGAGGTGGGGAGAGAAAAGGAGAGAGAGTAAGGGAGAAAGACAGAAGGAGAGATATGGACAGAACAAGAGAGAGAGAGGAAAGGAGAGAGAATGAGGGAGATAGACAGAAGGAGCGAGACAAACAGAAAGAGAGAGAGAGAGAAAGGGAGAGAAAGACAGAAACACAGAGAGAGGACGGCTGCAAGTGTAGGGATTAGTGTAAATATTGTTTTAGGTGATTATATAGGGCTTCAGCCACTTCCAGACACAACTCCTCATCTCCTAAGCAACAGCAACTAACTTCCAACACATGCGCACACACACACACACACACACATACACACACACACACACACAGTCTCTCTCTTCCTCACGCACACACGTACACATACACACACACACACACACACACTTTTTCCTCTCTCTCTCACACACACACATATATATGCGCACATGCATGCACGCACACACGCACACACGCGCACACACACACACACACACACCCCCGACACACACTATCTGTGTGACAATAAGGCAACATGAAGGGAGTTCTAGGAGCAGCACTATCTGTGTGAGATGAAAGCTGTGTTGCTGTTTTACACACACAAATCAAATAACTCATCAGCAGCAAAAACAACAACATAATTAAAACATCCTGAGACAACACGAGTCATGTCTGATCCACACACAAACACAAACGCAAACACACACACACACACACAAACAGCCAGCCAGCCAGCCACACACACACAACACACACAGTGAACAAATCAGTGTTTGTGGCTGCATTAAGCAAAGTTAAAGAAAAGTAAAAGTCAGTTGGTGGATTTGAAGCTGGATTTAAATTAGTGTGTGTGTGTGTGTGTGTGTGTGTGTGTGTGTGTGTGTGTGTGTGTGCTCGTGTGTGTCTGCGTATGTGTGTCTGCGTATGTGTGTGTGTGTCCAGTCCAATACTCTCCAGCTATCATCTCCTCTATGCCCCCTCCCCTCCTCCTCCTCCCCCATCCCTCTCCCTATTTCTAGTGTCTGTGAGTGTGTGTGTGTCCAGTGCGTATGAGTGTGAGTGTATGTGTAAATGTGTATGTTCAATGCATGTCTGTGTGCGCATGCATATGAGTGTGAGTGTGTGTGTGCAAATGTGTAAATGTATGTGTGTGTTGTCACCACCTCTGCTCTTGTTGCCCCTTTCTTTCTTTTCTTCTTTTTCTTTTCTTTCCTCTTTTTTCTGTCCTCTCTCCTCCTCCTTAGCTGCTCCTTTCCCACCTCCTTCTCCTCTGCTGTGGGGAGGAGGGCTCTTCTAAGTGTGTGTGTCTGCGTGTCCAGTGCGTGTGTGTTTATGTGTTTGCATTCGTGCGTGCTTGTGTGTGTATATGTGGGTGTGTGTATTTGCATGTCCAGTGCATGTGTGTTGCGTTTATTCGCGCATGTGTGCGCGCGTGTGTGTGTATCTGCATGTGCGCGTGTCCAGTGCAGGCGTTTGCGTTTGTGCGCGTGTATCTGCGTGTGTGCGTGTCCAGTGCATGTGTGTGTATCTGCGTGTGTGCGTGTCCTGTGCGTGTGTGTGTGTGTGTGTGTGTGTGTGTGTGTGTGATGGGGTGATCAATAGCTGCTCCTGTGCTGGGCCCTATTCTGTATCAGCCTGTGACAGACTGCGGCGCTAGCTTTTTGCAAATCCCCACTACGCTGTGTCGCCACGCCGTGTGTGTGTGTGTGTGTGTGTGTGTGTGTGTGTATGTGTGCGTGTATGTGCGTGCGTGCGTGTGTGTTTGTCCGTGTGTGTGCGTGTGTGTGTGTCCGCGTGCGTGTGTGTGTGTATATGGGTGTGGGTGTGTGTGTGTGTGTGTGTGTGTGTGTGTGTGTGTGTGTGTGTGTGTGTGTGTGGAGCGGATTATCGGACTCCTTCAGCCTCTGTTCCCCTTTTGATTTACTGCTGCGGGCTGGCATCGGCAGACAGTATTAAACAGCCATTGTTTAACACACAGAGAAATAATGAATGTGTGTGTCTGTGTGCGTGTGTGTGTGTGTGTGTGTGCGTGTGTGTGAGTGAGACTGCTTTTGTGTACTTCTGAGAAACAAGACTGAGACAGAATATCTGAATGTGTGTAGGAGAGAGAGAGAGAGAGAGAGAGAGAGAAAGAGACAGGGAGAAAGAGACAGAGGCGGAGAGAAAGATACATACTGTAGTGTGTGTGTGTGTGTGTGTGTGTGTGTGTGTGTGTGTGTGTGTGTGTGTGTGCGTGTGTGAGAGAGACTGAAGATTTGAGAACTGAGAACTAAAACGTGTGTCGAAGGGTGTGTGTGTGAGAGCAAGAGAAAGCTGCTATATAAAATGTAATTGAGGTAAACAGGTACGTGCGTATGTGTGCGTCTGAGACGCCGTTTGTGTGAGTTTGTATATGAAAGTGTACATGTGACAGCATGTGTGTGACAGATTGCATGTTTATGAGATGAGATGTGTGTGTGTGTGTGTGTGTGTGTGTGTGTGTGTGTAAGTGGCCGTTCTGAGTGCCTTTATCTGGTTCTTTACAACAGTACAACATACTGCCAGCAGGGGGCGATAATAAGCCAGGCTACAAATCCAAATCTGTGCATTGGGAGGGTGTGTGTGTGTGTGTGTGTGTGTGTTATTGTATTTGTGAGTGTCTGCGAGTGTGTGTGGTCGAGTTACCTGTCTCTCTTGATGTGTACGTGTTTCTGTGTGTGTGTGTGTATTGGAAAAAGTGACTGTGCGAGTGTGTGTGGTCGAGTTGCTTGTCTCTCTTGATGTGTGCGTGTTTGTGTGTGTGTGTGTGTGTGTGTGTGTGTGTGTGTATTGGAAAAAGTGACTGTGCGAGTGTGTGTGGTCAAGTTGCTTGTCTCTCTTGATGTGTACGTGTTTGTGTGCGTGTGTGTATTTAAATTAGTGTCTGTGCGAGTGTGTGTGGTCAAGTTGCTCGTCTCTCTTGACATGTATGTACGTGTGTGTATGTACGCACGTGTGTGTGTGTGTCTGAGACAGAGAATCCATATGTCAGTGGGCTGTGTTGGTGGTCTGGGAGGTACATTGGTTGGCGTGTGTGAAGATGGGTTGTAGGTGTAGGTGAGTGTGTGTGTGTGTGTGTGTGTGTGTGTGTGTGTGTGTGTGTGTCTGCAGTCATTCCTCGTTTCTTGTGATTAATTAGGGGATTAAACACCACAAATGTGCTGAATTCACCATCGCTGTTAAGAAGAAACAGCACACACACACACACACACACACATACACACACAAAGACTCAAGGTAGAAAACGAAAGTGTAGCGTGCACACACACACACACACACACACTTTTCTCAGCGGAGTTCACTTTTGATGCATAAACAGTTTTGTAGTAGAGTTTTAATTTAACACCACTGTCAGACTTAATGTTAGTATTACTGTAACATTATGTAGTCTGCGCACACACACATACACACACACACACACACTCCTGTGGTCATTCAAAAGGTGAATGATCCCAAGTAACACTGATGGCAGTGCCCTGCTGCTGCACCACTGGTAACACTGTCTCTTGTGTAGCCAAAGTGTGTGTGTGTGTGTGTGTGTGTGTGTGTGTTGCATCACTGGTAACACTGTCTCTTGTGTGGTCCTACCGGCGTATCACTGCTCTGGTCAGTATGTGTGCACAGCATACTGTAAGGGTCTGGCCAAAGTGTGTGTGTGTGTGTGTGTGTGTGTGTGTGTGTGTGTGTGTGTGTGTGTGTGTGTGTGTGTGTATTGTAACGATCTGGCCATAGATCCCCACTGTTTCCCCCGGAAAGGTGGATGTAACTCAGAGGGACACGAAGGAAAAGTGCTGCTCTTGGTTTGTTACCCTGAAGGACACTATGAGACCACACAGGAGGGACATAGTCAGTAGTACTTGACTAAATTACACAAATACGATCTTTGTTTGTAGCGGCAGCATACTCACACACACACACACACACACACACACACACACACACACACACACACACACACACACACATACTTACACTGCACACTGCGAGGGGGCAACCAAAAGTGACGTCATCATGTGACGATCAACACAAGTCTGTTGGCCAACAGTGTGCTGTCGTACAAGCGTGTTTCTGGTCTTTTCTGTGTGTGTGTGTGTGTGGGTGTGTGTGTGTATGCGTGTGTGTGTGTGTCCACTGGCCTTGAGCGCAGATCGACACACTCTGATGGGGACACTGTGTTTACACTCTGATTCAGAATCTGTGTCCCATCAGATCGAGCGTTAAACACACACACACACACACAAACACACACACACACACACACAAAGATACAGCATCAGCATGTATGGTTCTGCACACATACACACACACACACACACACCCTTTGCAGCTGAAACTCAGAAAGAGAAAAAAGAAAAGTGTAGGCAGGTTTAGGAGAAATAGATTTGGGGCGCTTGGCTAGTCCTCCTGCCTCACACACACACACACACACACACACACACACACACACACACACACACACACACACACACACACACACACACGCTCTGGTGTTCTAATGGCTGCGCAGGAGGAGCAGTGGAGACATCAGCAAAAACAAAATGCCACCATTAAATCATCGGGAGCACAGCAGTGTCAGGCCTCTAATGGAACCACGCTCATCACACACAGGGGTTAGCTCTCTTCCCACACACACACACACACACACACACACACACACACACACACACACACACTCATTTCACCCAGACTTACACTCCCGTGCCACTCACACACAGACACACACCACACACAAAGTTCAGATACACAATCCCAAGCTCAGACCCCCACATCTCACTGACACACACAAACACACATGCATGCACAGCATGGGCAGACAGCCTCATTCTCTCTCACACACCCACACACATTTTGGTATACACGTATGTGAAGACACTCACAGGCGCAGCCACATACAAGTTTTAGATTCACTCAAACACTGTCTTACACACACACACACACACGCTCAGACAGACAGACAGCCAGACAGCTAGAGACACGCACGTACGCACACATGCACACACACTCGCACAGACACATGCACAAATGCACACACAGACACAGACACACACGCACAAATGCACGCACACACACACACACACATACCCCCACACACACACTGCTGTCCTGTAGCGTGTGAATGAGGAATGAGGCCACTTAAGTGTTGCTGCACGCTGAGCTGCTTCTATCTGTGTGGGTCGCTACCGCCACGTGCAGGGTGGGCCGCGCATGCATGATCACACACACACACACACACACAACCCCCCTCATTTACACACAGACACACACACGTACACACATAACCCCCCTCATTTACACACACACACACACACACACACACACACAACCCCCCTCATTTACACACACACACACACACACACACAACCCCCCTCATTTACACACACACACACACACACACACACACACACACAACCCCCCTCATTTACACACACACACACACACACAGACACACACACACACACACAACCCCCCTCATTTACATACACACACACACACAATTCCCCTCTCCGTAGATGTTCACACACAGAGAACTCCTTACCCCCACCCCCCTCCCACACACACACACACACACACACAACCTCCCTCATTTACACATACACAAAATTCCCCCCTCTCTAGACGTGTACACACACACACACACACACACACACACACACACACACAGGCAGCCATTGGTAGCGCGGTGCTTTGTGGTGTTGGGGCATTGTGGAGGCACAAACGGCATTCAGCTGCTGCCAGACACATTGGGCTTTAAGTGATGCGCTTAAACAGCTTTCCCCTGGGACACGCGCTCACACACACACACACACACACCTTGTCTCTCTCACACACACACGCACACACTCACCCCCTCTCCCACCCCCCTTTACCTCTCTACCTCTTCTTCTGCTTCTTGTCTCTCTCTCTTCATCTTTCCCTCTCTTCTACTCTCTCTTCCTCCCTTTCTTCTCTTCTTTCTCTTTTACTTTCTCCCTTTCTTCTACTCTCTCACTCTCTCTCTCTCTACCGTCATTCTCCTCTCTTCTCTCCTCTCTTCTCTCCTCTTTTCTCTCTCCTGTGGCGCGTGGCTGGCAGTGAGAGGAATGTGGGTGGGGGGAGGCAGCGTGTGTGTGTGTGTGTGTGTGTGTGTGTGTGTGTGTGTGCGCACAAGGTAGTGTATGAGATAAGAGCCAATGTGAGAGAGGAAGGAAATGGGAAGCAGAGGCAGAGAGAGAAAGAGCGGAGAGAGAGAGAGGAAGAGAAAGAGAGAGAGTGTCTGTGTGAGAGAGAGGGTGGGAGACATATAAAGAGGGATAAAGACAGAGAGATAGAAAAGAGTGTGTGTGAGAGTGAGAGAGAAAAGTGTGTGTAAGAGAGAGAAAGAGTGTATGTGTAAGAGAAAGGGAGAGAGTGAGTGAGAGAGAGAGGGAGGAAGGGGGAGAGAGAGAGAGAGAGAGAGGGAGAGAGAGAGACAGGGAGGGAGAGAGAGAGAGGGAGAGAGAGAGATGAACAGTAGAGAGGAGGCTGGTTGGTGCTGGACAGTAAATGTCCTCATCTCACTGAGAAGTCCAACCTTTGTTCTCTCTCCTTCTGCTCATCCCCCTCTCTCTCTCACTCTCTTCCTTTCTCTCTCTTCCCTCTCTTCCTTTCTCTCTCGCTTTCTCGCTCCCTTTCTTCCTCTCACTCTCTTCCCTCTCTTCCTTTCTCTCTCCCTTTATTCCTCTCTCACTCTCTTCCCTCTCTCTCTTCCTTTCTCTCTCCCTTTATTCCTCTCTCACCCTCTTCCCTCTCTTCCTTTCTCTCTTCCCTCTACCTTTTTCTCTCTCATCTCCCTTTCTCTCTTTATCTACCTCTCACTGCTTCTTGTCTTTCCTCTCTCTATCTTTGTCTCTTCTTTTCTTTCTCTCTCACACTCATTTCCCCTTTCTCTCTTTATCCCCCTCTCGCTGTTTCTTGTCTTTCCTCTCTCTGTCTATTCCTTTCTTCCTCTCTCACTCTCATTTCCCCTTTCTTTCGCTGCTTCTCGTCTTTCCTTTTCTTTTCTTTTTCTCTCTCTCCTCTTCTCCTTCTCTGTCTGTTCTTTTTGCCCTCTCGGTTTTCTCCTACTCTACCTGAGCTAGCAGTTCTTCTCTCCCGCTAAATCAGAGATGACAGAGTGTGTGAAACACACAAACGCACACACACGCGCACACACACGCACGCATGCACGCACGCACGCACGCACACACACACGCACGCACGCACACACTCACACACACACACGGTGCTTAATTAGCCCACTGACTCTCATTCATCACAACGCCAATAAGGTGAAAAAGTCAAGAGTTTATTAGAGCTCACACAATACTAAGCACTGTAGGCTTTAGCGTCTCACACACACACACACACACACACACACACACACACACACACACACACACACACACACACGGTCACATCTGTTCTGTACTTAACATTTTTGCAAAAGCAAGCTTTACAGTACCAAAGTCATGTTTAAAAAGAGAGCACAAGCATGATATGCATAAGTTAACACATGTATGATGTATAACTAATGATGGCATATCTACAATGTGTGTCACACCTCGGAATGCTGGGACAGCCAATCCAGTTCTATGGAACACTCTGGAACACTCCGGAACAGCATGACGTAAACAATATATAACCCAACACATCATAACATACATTTAATGTGTATCTTATCGTAATGTATATATTGTAACTTACAGTAACATATGTATAATGTGTAACCCATTGTAACATTTGTATAAGGTATGAATTAATCATAATGTGTATAATGTGCAACTTATGGCAATATAGGTAACATCTTCTGTGAAGCTTGTATTCATAAGATATTATAAACCCATTAATAAAGGCTAATAATGAATTCATGTGATGTATTCATGACTATTTACATTTGACTGTCCTAAGGCATTATAATGCTATGTCATAAGCCCTATTTCAACTTCAGGTGACACAGTGCATTCTTGATTATGAAGCTTCCCTTGCAGTCATGAGTATATATAAATAGTTATGAACACAGCTGTCAACAATTACTAAGCTTTATGGAGGCATTATAACCCTTTATTAATATGTTTATAGAGTCTTATGAATATAAGATTTATTAAAAGTGTTACTGTGTCCATGGGTATAATGTGTAACTTGCGGTAAAGTATGTATAATGTCTAACTTACATATGCTAACATATGCTAAAGAACTATAGCCATGGCCCCCTATACATACACACACACACACACACACACACACACACACACACACACACACACACACACACACACACACACAGTCCATCAGTAACGTCACCTCTTCGGTAGCAGACATATAAGGCATCACCATATTCATACATCAACATCAAAGAATACAAATGATAAGTGGTACATTCAACATTATCATCATAACCCCCACACATACACACACGCACGCACGCACATACACACACGCACATACACACACACACACATACAAAGACAGACAGATAGGAACAGGCAGACAGTCACAGTCATGCACACACACATACACACACACACACACACACACACACACACACACACACACACACACACACAGAGCTGCCACACTGACAGCAGTAACAGCAGCGGTGCTGATGTCAGCGACTAGGGGAATCTGGGACTTGGAGAGGAGTCAAAGGTCAAAGGTGAAGGTCAAGAGGTCAGGGTTCATGTGTGTGTGTGTGTGTGTGTGTGTGTGTGTGTGTGTGTGTGTGTCTATGCATGTTTAAGTGTGTGTGTGTGTGTGTCTCTCTGTATGTGTACCCAAGCAGAGAAACAGCTATGTGTGTGTGTGTGTGTGTGTGTGTGTAACTAAATCAGTGATGGGTGTTTGTGTATTGTGTGTGTGCATGTGTGGTGTTTGTGTGTGTGTGTGTGTAGGGGTATGTGTAAATGTGTGTGTGTCGCATGTGTGTAAGTGTGTGTGTGTGTGTGTCTGTATGAGCATAAGAGGCGAGGGTGTTGGTGTGTGTAAGCAGTTTTTGGATGCTATGATGGATGGGGTCACAATGAGGCTTCCAAAGGCATGCATTAATCTAGAGGGCTGGTGTGTGTGTGTGTGTGTGTGTGTGTGTGTGTGTGTGTGTGTGTGTGTGTGTGTGTGTTAGACAGGGCCTGCTGTCTTGGGAAGGCTGCTGTCACCCATCATACAACCAGATGGACAGGCGAGCACACACACAGGGACCCTGACAGCCGTCTCTCTCTCACACACACACACACACACACACACACACACACACACACACACACACACACACATATATCTGACACCTGCCACACACATATTCTGGAATATGTCTGACAGCCGTCAAGTATATGCCCTACACACACACACACACACACACACACACACAGCTGTCACAATGAAAGAAAGCTAAGTAGCAGTAATAATCCTGGTAATGGTGTTGAGTTGTGGTGATTATGACCATTAGAAGAGTATGACTGAGGTGGTTAGCCCACCCTAATGCTATCTGTACATGCACAAGCTAACCTGCACAAACACCCTACAACTGTCACAGTTACCTTTGCAGAGTACGTATATACACACACACACACATGCACACACATATATACACATACACACACGCACACATACATACAGACACACACACATATACACATATACACATACAGGCAAAGATTCCATCATATCTAAATACATTTCATAGAGGAAGGGAACACTGCAGAACTGGGAAAAAGACAGAGAAAAAAAGTAGGTAGATAGATAGAGAGAGAAAAGAAGAGCAGAGAAAAGAGAGAGAGAGAGACAGGGAACAGGAAAGGGAGGGAAAGACAAAAACAGAGGGATGGGGAGAAAGGGGGAATTAGAGAGGAGGAAAACAGACAGAGAGGCAAAGAAAGAGAGACAGGAGGGGGAGAAGAGAAAGGGGGGGTAGACAGAGAAAGAGAGAGAGAGAGAGTGAAAGAGAGAGAGAGAGCGGGAGAGAGAAAGAGGGAGAGGGGGAGAGAGAGAGAGCGAGAAAGAAAGAGAGGAACAGAGAGAAAGAGAGTAGGAGAGAGAGAGAGAGAGAGATGAAGAGAGAGAGAGAAAGAGAGAGAGAGGGAGAGAAAGAAAAAACGAGAGAGAGAAAGGGAGAGAGAGAGAAAGAGAGGAAGGGGCAGAAAAGCAGGAGGCAGAAGCAGCAGACGTGTTCTGGGTCTCTCATCCTGCTGCAGAGGAGTGTGTGACGCCGAGGGTGTCCAGCAGAGTGTGTGTGTGTGTGTGTGTGTGTGTGTGGAGAGGTTTGTCTGTGTGTGTTTGTTGAGATGAGAGAGAGTGTGAGTGTGTTGAGAAAACTGTGTGGAGTTGAGTGTGTCCAGCAGAGTGTGTGTGTGTGTGTCGAGAGGAATGTGTGTGTGTGTGTGTGTGTGTGTGTGTGTGTGTGTCCCAGCAGAGGCGACACGCCGCACAGGGTTTAAATCCACAGTCAGAGGCAGAGTGCAGCGCTGGTCTCCAGTGTCCCTGCTGCAGGAGTGGATCAGGACTGGCTCTCTCTCTCTCTCTCTCACACACACACACACACACACACACACACCCTCTCGGTCTGTCTCTCTCTCACACACACACAGTCCTGTCCATCAGCTCTTCTGCCATAACAGACTGGGCATCCTCCATCGTGCAGCCTCCTCTGCGTGAGTCCTCTGTGTCCCCTCAGCGTGTGATAAACAAGCACAGCCGTGGCCCCCTGGTCACTCATGGCGGACAGTATTTATTTGGGAGAGGTCAGAGGTCAAATCAGGTGTCGAAGGTCAGGGGGGAGGGGGGTGGTTTTGTTGCTGTGGTGTCTGTCCGTCTATTCGTCTGTCCGTCTGTTCCGCATTCTGGCATGATGGACTTTCCCTCCCCCTCTCTCTCTAGTTCTTTCTCTCTCTCTCTTTCTCTGTCTCTCTGTCCCCCTCTTTCAGTTCTCAGAGCAGACAGGCAGGTAGGCAGCAGCAGCGGCAGCAGGAAGGAGGAAGAGGAGGAGGAGGAGGAAGAGGGCGTGGAAGGGGAGAGAAGGAACGAAGGATGAAGAGGAGGAGGAGGAGGAGCAGGAGGAGGAGGAGAGGACCAGAGGAGGAGGAGAGGACCAGAGGAGGAGGAGGAAGAGGAAGGTGGTGGGCGGGCCCAGCTCTCACAACCTGTGCAATGCAAAGACAGACAGAGTCAGGCCCACCACACACACACACACACACACACACACACACACACACACACACACACACACACACACACACACCAGCTCTCACAACCTGTGCAATGCAAAGACAGACAAAGGAGAGCCTATAACACACACACACACACACACACACACACACACACACACACACACACACACACACACAGACACTGCTACATTTAATGCAATACAGTGACAATGTTAGACCAACACCCAGACACACACACCACTTCAGCACACCCTGACACTCCCTGTATGCAATGCAGAGTCAGAGTCAGGCTGACCTCTTCCACCCAAAACAAAACACACACACACACACACACACACACACACACACACACACACCAGACACACGCGACGCACACACATTGCGCGCGCACACACACACACAGTGTTTCAGTCTGCCATACCTCTATATGTCATGCAAAGACTGGCAACAGTCCTGTGGTGACCTTTGAACTCTAAGAAGAGGTGATGTACTGACACACAGCAGCAGAACTGTGATAGACCAGGAAGTAAGGACTTGATAAATTAGGTACATCAGCCAATAAAGTAACCCTCGTCTAGACTGGGATCCCAAATTGTTCTGTCTTTTTTTCCAGGAAGTGTTGTACAGTACACACACACAAAGACTCTACACACACACAGACACTACACACACACACACACAAAGACACCACTACACGCACACAGTCCCACACAGCTTTGAGGAAAATGCATGCTTTTAGTAGAGTTATCGAGCAGTTACAAGTTCCCCTTGTCCTTACATGACAACATGGCGTACAAATACAACCAGGTATAAGTGACAGACACAGACAGAGTGGCACACACACACACCTACAAACGCGCACACACACCCACACGCACACACACACTCAGAACATATTTTACCAGTGACCAAAGACAGTGAACGGGCCCATTCACTCTAAAACACTAGGACCCATAACTAGTTGAGTTTGAACTGTCTACCAAATGTACATGTTATGGCCTGTTTAAGACAGGTCTATGTCCATCTTGTGACATGTTATGGCTTGTGTAAGACAAGCTTATGTCACCCTTGTGACGTGTTATCGCCAGTTTAAGACAGGCTTATGTTGCTCTTTTGACATGTTATAGCCAGTCTAAGACAGGCTTATGTCTCTTATGTGACATGTTATGGCCAGTCTAAGACAGGTCTATGTCCCTCTTGTGACATATTATGGTCTGTATAAGACAAGCTTATGTAACTTTTGTGACATGTTATGACCAGTTTAAGACATGCTTATGCCACTCTTGTGGCATGTTATGGCCAGTCTCAGACAGGTCTATGTCCCTCTTGTGACATGTTATAGCCTGTATAAGACAGGTTTATGTCCCTCTTGTGACATGCTATGACCTGTTTAAGCTAGGCTTATGTCACTCTTGTGACATGTTATGACCTGTCTAAGACAGGCTTATGTGCCTCCTGTGACATGTTATGGCCAGTCTAAGTCAGGTCTATGTCGCTCTTGTGACATGTTATGGCCTGTATAAGACGGACTTATGTCCCTTATGTAACATGTTATGGCCAGTTTAAGACAGGCCTATGCCCCTCTTGTGACACGTTACGGCCTGTATAAGACAGGTTTATGTCCCTCTTGTGACACATTATGGCCTGTGTAAGAGAGGTCTATGTTCCCTCTTGTGACATGTTATGGCCTGTTTAAGACAGACCTGTGTATAAGAGAGGCTTATGTCTGGTGACACGTTATGGCCTGTGTAAGAGTGGTCTATGACCCTCTTCTGACATGTTATGGCCAGCATAAGTCAGGCTTATGTCACTCTTGTGACATGTTATAACCTGTCTAAGTCAGGCTTATGCCCCTGAAGGGTGAGGGGTGGGGGGTGCAGACCCACCTGATGAGGTTCTCGTTGTCTCCGGGCCCGCTGCAGGACACACACTCGGTTCTGGTGTCGTCGGGTTTGGGCTTCTTCTGCAGCGCCGACTGCCTCTGACGACGCTCCCGCGGAGGGGGTTCCTATGGCAACCACAGCGCCGTTACACTAAGGCAACGCACATGTGTGTGTATGTGTGTGTGTGTGTGTGTGTGTGCGCGCGTATATGTGTGCGTGTGCGAACATGTGTGTGTGTGTGTGTATGTTTGTGTATGTGTGAACATGTGTGTGTGTGTGTATGTGTGTATGTACATATGTGTGTGTGTGTATGTATGTGTGAACGTGTGTGTGTGACCCACCTCGATCATTTTGTCGTCCTCACATATAGACACTCTCTTCCTCTTCTGACCCCGAGTCCTCTACAAACACACACACATCATGAATACTGACAGCATCAACACACACACTCAATTTAAACACAGATATACATACATACATACATACAACCACACCAGGGATCGACCGATATGTTTTGTTTCAGATTATTACCAAAGAAGGCTGATAACCAACATGTAAAACCAATATGTCAGTATATAATAGGGAGATGTCTGTGACGTTTAAGGAAATATGAAGTCAAACAGCACATGTGGAAGGACTACAAATGAGGTTGGTGTACATTATTAACATGTTTCAAATTGATGTGTAGTATTAACAAAATTGCCAATCACATTTCCTATTCAAACATACATTACCATACTCTTTACTGCTTTAGTCTGCTCTATAAATGCTCTATGGAAATCACACACACACACACACACACACACACACACACACACACACGAGCACATCTATATTAAATTAAAGCACCAAATAAACCTCTCCAGTTCACACATATACTGTAAACTCATATAAACTTGATTACAAACACACACACAACACACACACACACACACACACACACAGGCCCTGGGCGTTTCTTAATCCCTCGTTTGGAAACACCAGAGGACCCCAAAACCCACACATCAGTCACTCTGGTCACACAGACATACTTTAAGGACACACACACACACAGCTCACACACCCACACACACAAACACACACAAGACACACACACACACACACACACAAATCAGGGCACAATCACAGCTTATCAGCCAGAAGCAAGTTTTTGTTCCTTCAAGCAAAAAACATTAGCACAGCACAAACAATCTCGTCTCCACTCACTCTCTCACACACACACTCGCACACAAACAAACATACATGCAGACACAAACACACACACACACACACACGCACCAACACACACACACACCCTTCCCCCTCTCACAAATATACACAAGCAGGCCATAGTCGGCTATATTTTATTCATGCTGATGTAAATTATAACGCTGTGTATGTTTATATGATTGTGTGTGTGTGTGTGTGTGTGTGTGTGTGTGTGTGTGTGTGTGTGTGTGTGTGTGCGGTGTGTGCGTGTGTGTGTTGTACTGCCAGCCAAGTGTAATTCTGTATTTCCTGTTTGTGCATGTTTCTGTGTAATGG
>CM059283.1:7074884-7077384 GCA_030347295.1 Setipinna tenuifilis | reverse complement strand
GGCACAGAGAAGGAGAAGGAGAGCGACAGAGAAAGGAAAAGAGTTTGCGTGCATGTAAGATAGAGAGAGAGGGGATGAGGAGAAAAAAAGAATAGAGAAAGAGAGAGCGACAGAGAGGGGGTGAGGTAGAGGGAAAGGAGAAGGAGAGCAACACAGACAGAGAGAGAGAGAGAGAGGGAAGGAGAGAGAGAAAGAGAGAGGAAAAGAGCGAGGAAAGGAGAGAGAGAGAGAAAGAGAGGAAAAGGGGATGCAGAGAGCAGACCCTTAATCGCCTTCTCCAGGACTAGTGCTGGGCACACGTTTCAGCCACTAACACACCACAGAAAAAACACATTAACCCTGGCTGGCTCGCCACCACACACATACACACACACACATATGCGTGCACACACACACACACACACACACACGCGCACACACACACACACACACAAGCGCACACTCGCGCACACACACGCACACACACGCACACACACGCAGATAAAAAGACTTTCTGCTCATTATTTCTCTTTCTCAGAAGATGCTGAGAGCAAAGGAGCGAGCGAATGAACGAGAGAGAGAGAGAGAAGTGAGGGAGAGAGAGAAGAGAGGGAAAAAGGAGAGAAGGAGAGGGGAAGAGAGAGAAAGGAAGAGAGGAAGAGACAGAGGAAGAGAGAGAGGAGAGACATGGAGAGAGAGACAGAGGAAGAGAGAGTGAGAGGGAAAGAAAGAGAGGGAGAGGGAGAAAGAGAGAGATGGAGAAAGAGAGTAAAGGTTTTTTAAATGGCCATCTTAAATGAGAAAGAGAGGAAGAGAGAGGAGACAGATGGAGAGAGAGAGGAAGAGACAGAGGAGGAGAGAGATGGAGAGAGAGAGGAAGAGACAGAAAAAGAGAGAGAGACAGAAAAAGAGAGAGGAAGAGAGTAAAGGTTTTTTAGTGTCTAAATGGTCATCTTAAATGAGAAAGAGAGGAGGAGAGAGATGGAGGGACATGGAAGGAGAGACAAAGAGAGGGAGGAAGAGAGAGACGGAAAAAGAGAGTAGAGGCTTTTTAGTGTCTAAATGGCCATCTTAAATGAGAAAGAGAGGAAGAGAAAGATATGGAGAGAGAAAGAGGGGGGAAGATAGAGATGGAGGGAGAGAGATGGAGAGAGAGAAAGAGAGAGAGAGGGGGAGAGGAAAAGATAGAGAGAGAGAGAGAGAGAGAGTGGGAGAGAGAGAGAGTAAAGGTTTTTGAGTGTCTAAATGGCCATCTTAAATGAGTCTCCAGCAGGTCTGATGGGCCGCTCTGGCTGGTGGCTGTCTGCGGATGAGAACCTTCCAGAAGCTTTCTTCCTCCATTTTAACAGTTCTGTGTGTGTGTGTGTGTGTGTGTGTGTCTGAATGTATGTGTGGGTGTGTGTGTAAGTGTTTGAGTGTATGTGTGGGTGTGTGTGTAAGTGTCTGAGTGTGTGTATGCGTGTGTGTAGGTGTCTGATTGTGTGTGTAGGTGTGTGTGTGTAGGTGTCTGATTGTGAGTGAGTGTGTGTGTGTGTGTGTGTAAGTATGTATGTGTAGGTGTCTGATTGTGTGTGTGTGTGTGTGTGTGTGTGTGTGTGTGTGTGTGTGTGTGTGTGTGTGGCGAGGTTAATACAAGTTAAAAGGAGACGAGGGAAAGGCTCTGTGCTGTGCAAAAGGCTGAAGATGTCTGTCCTCAGGTCCTCCTGCTTTTCTCTCTCTATCCTTCTCTACCTCCCTCACCTCCTCCCTCCATCTTCTCCTCTCCCTCCCTCTCACCCCCCACACTCTTTTCATCTCTCCCTCCCTTTGAATGTCCGTCTCCTCTCTTTCTCTCTCCTCTCCCTCTCTGCCTCTCTATCCACCTCTCCTTGTCTCTACCCACGCCTGCCTACCTATGTGTGTGTGTGTGTGTGTGTGTGTGTGTGTGTGTGTGTGTGTGTGTCTGAATGTATATGTGTGGATCTGTCTTTTGCTCCCTTTCCCTTTCTCTCTCATACCCCTCCCCCTCCCCTCTTGCCCTCTCTTTCGATCTCCCTCGTTCTCTCTCTCTATCTCTTTCTCTTCCTCTCTCTCTCTCCATCTGTGATGTCTATCTTTTGTCTTCCTTGAGGGAGCAGGGGAGCGCTGGCTATCACTGGATCAGAGTATGTCGGCCAGCGATAAGTCAGAGAGGATAACACACACACACACACACACACACACACACACACCATATCTACAGGACTCACCCTGCCCAGGGACGACAAAAGCACTTAGACCAGAACACAGACAGACACAGAGAGACACACAGACACACACACAGACACACACACACACACATACACACAATGTATCTGGAGGACTCACCCTGTCGAGGGACAACTCAAACCCTTACACCAGAACACACAGACAAGACACACACACACACACACACACACCATCCATGTCACCCTAAGGCACTTGACTAACTGACAGGGCGTGCATGTACGTACACACACACTACCACCCTCTTCACACCACTATGGATTAAGGCCCTGTACGA
>CM059283.1:7024884-7029884 GCA_030347295.1 Setipinna tenuifilis | reverse complement strand
GGGTGGGAGGGGCCTCTTTGCCCGTGTCCTCTGAGGAGCTCTGTTCTTTGCTGCTCTTCTCCTCCTTTTCCTTCTCCTTTTCTTTCTCCTTCTCCTCCTCCTCCTCCTCCTTCTGCTCCTGCGCTCCTCCTCCTCCTCTCACCTCTTTAGCCCCCTCCTCCTCATCCTCCTCTTCCTCCTCCTCCACGCCCCCCTCCTCGGCCGAGCCGCCGTCTGATTCGCTGTCGGAGCCGCCAGCACTCTCCTTAGAGCCCTCCTCCTCGCTGCCATTGCCACTGCCCTCCGAGCCAGCTGGGGACGACAAACACACACAGATGTTACAGGACGCACGCACACACACGCACGCACACACACACACACACACACACACACACACACACACACACAGCCATTGACATTCCCATCCGAGCCAGCTGGGGACGACAAACACACCAAAAGTTACAACACACACACACACACGACTGTACACACAGAGGGCACACACATACACATTCACCACAGTAGGCTAATAGGACACAAATACCATAGTGGACACACACACACCACTGTATACACATACTGTAAACACAGTGCTGTCCAGACACAGGAGAAATACATGGGACACACACACACACACACACACACACACACACACACACACACACACACACACACACTTTATAGATATGTTATAGATTCTCTTGACAAACAGGACACACACAACTGTAGAGACTAAGGACACACAGTGGTCAGGCAGGAAGAATCACATTGAAACTCCACTCCTATGACACAACACTGTTACAAACTTCTAAACTCCACCAACTTTCCACAGCAGCAATGGAGCAGCATGAAGCCCAATCAGACGAGGGCATTCAGCACACGAGCTCAGGCAGCCTCGAAGCTGCGTGCGCCAGGGGTGGAAATTAACTTCGCAAAATGTGAACTTTTACCAGCCACTGACAAATAGGCCAAATCATAAAATTCACCAGCCATTCGGTCGTAAATTGTGTCCAAAATTGACCAGGCAGGCGCCTTCATATTTTACCGGCATTTGGCTGGTGGCTGGGCCGAATGACCATCCCTGGAGCGCACACACCATCACAGCCACACAGAATGGGCAGACACACACACACACACACACAGACACACACACACACACACACACCATCACAGACACACACCCACCCTCTCTCTCTCACACACACACACACACACACACACACTCTCTCACAGACACACACCATCACAGACACACACACACACACATGCACGCACGCACACACGCACGCACCCTCACACACCATCACAGACACACACACCCACTCTCACCCACACACAGAGTGCAAACAGTGGAGGGCATCAGGACCATAAAATCAAAGCGCGCCGTCCCAGCATGCACCTGTGCAGGTGGGCAGAGCGGAGTGGAGCGGAGCAGCGTGGGCCAGCTGGCATCTGCTGTCGCTACGGGGGGCTGCTGCTGTGTCAGCGGACGGGAGAAGGAGCCCCCTCCCACACACGAACACTCACACACACACACACACACACACACACACACACACACACACACACTGACTCACACACTCACACAGACACAGACACACTCACACTCACACTCACTCTCTCACACACACAGTGCCCCAGACGCCCTGACACACTTACACACACACACTCTTACACACACTCTTACACACTCACACACAGACAGACACACACACACACTCACACTCACACACTTTTACACACACACACTCTCACACACACACACACACACACAGACACTCCCTCACACAGACACAAACACACACGCTCTCACACACTCTCACACACTCTCACACACTCGGTGCCCCAGACGCCCTGACCTGTCTCCATCCAGTGTCTAACACCACATTTTATGACCGCTGGGCCCTAGGGTTTGTCCTGTCCCCTCCTATATGGTCACTGGACCCAAAATTCCATTTTATTTAAAGCTGTTTTATGCATTTATGGTGTTTTAATGGATCCTCTATTTCTTTTGGTAGCTTCACGCGTCTGCCTTCAACCACCTGGTACCATGGCTAGGATGATTAGTAGCAGTGATGACTGTCCAACCAGTAGTTCACTGCTGTTGAACCCTGTACAGTCACTCAACTGAGCCGAGGGTGGCCTGGTGGTTAAGGTAATGGACTTGTGACTGCAGTATCGCAGGATACAATCCACCCATTGCCAGTAGTGCCACTAACACCCCCACACACTGACACACACATGCACAGAGGTGCCGTGAGCATGGTACCGCCCACACGTACGCACGTACGCATGCACACACACACACACACACACACACACACAGGTTTCCTGAGCATGGTACCACCCCCACACACTGCTACCAGGGCAAGTCAGTTTGGCTGCGTAAACTGTGTGCTGTGCTCTAGTGTGCCATGTACACAACATGGCAGAATTCAACACACCACAGAAGAGCTCAGCTCAGCTAGTGAAACACAGTACAGTACACTACAACACAGAACACAGTACAGAAAGCATAGCACAGAGCAGCCCAGCAGCAGCAGAACAAGGCAAATAAAGCACAAGCACTCAGAGTATAAATTACTCCTCCATAATTGGGGGGGTCCTACCTTTTTACAAGGGCTTACTACTCTTTAGGTTTTACATTACTTACATGTATATCCCAGTACCCCCCAACCCTCCTATTTTTGTCTTTTTGGGGTTGGGGGGGGGTATTGTGTCTTGATTAAGGGGTACTGTACCCCCAGTACCTCCTGTAATTTGAACTATGCAGGCACTCCTGACTAGGGGTGGGGTGCTGCAGCAACAAATACACAACACAGCCCTAGTTCACCCTGCGGGCCTACACTGCACTACACACTATCTAACCTCCTATCAAAAGCTGTAAATACTCACCATATTGAGTGGTTTTAAGTCCATGTCAGTATTTAGGTTTCCGCATTCTTATGTGCACTTTAAATTTGCGACTGTAATTTTGTTTTTATTGTTGGTGTGTGTATTTCTCTGCTGGCTGCATAACAAATTGAACCCTGGGGATATTAAAGATACCTTGACCATATCTTGACCTAAGGCTGCACGGCCACTATGGCAGTCCTGTGACACAGGTTATCATCAGCAACACTAACTACAGGCTATCATGCCCATTACTGGCATGCTGGCCTCAATGCAAGCAAAGAGGGTACTCTTGCTATTACTCATCTGTGAGACTAGCCTGGTTGGCACTGCTGTGGAATCCCAGGCCCAATATAAATGAGACTGACAAACAAACAACCCTACATGTCTTTGTACACACTCACATTATAACTTATTCTGTCCCCACACACTGTGCCCTGCGTGCTGTTGCCATGGCTGCCCCCTGCTCATGCATGTGATGGGTTAGATGCAGAGGTTACATATTGTTCTGTGTACCGTGTGCTGTGTGATCGCAATGAGTGCGTTCACATGGACAAGTCGAAACCACTTGGAAGTGGTTTGGGATCGTACCAGCTTCATGTGAACGGAGATTGGTTTGGATTGGAATTGGTTTTCCTTATCCCCCTGCGACTCCAGGCCTGGGCTGTTTCGAAACCACTTCGACTGCCATGTGAACGGAGATCGGATTGATTTTGGGTATTGCGCATGTATCAACGAAATAAAAAACGCAGTTTGTTCCTTCATACGGACTTTCTAACACAGCAGAATGCACAACACGTACGCGAATGCGTCAAACTCATGGAACACCATGTTTGTATGCCGCCAGAAAGTTTGTTTATTGTCTTTATTTAGTAGGAACAGTGCAGAGCCCATAGAAGATGTGCCAGAGTATTACGTTTTTGTTTAGACCACCTTATTGTTTAAGTGGGTAATAATATCAGGTGAAAGGAGAAGGCTATGTAAATACATTTGCACTGACTGACTTGTAAGATTTTCTTTAGCCACTGTTTTGCTATGTGGAATAACCGGAATGAGAGGTGAAAAGTTCAGTCTCCTCTACGTGTCGTCTGTATGCATTGTAGGCATATGTGTGCAGTGCTGTAGTCTGCTGTTGCGTATACGATAAGATACATCTTACCTACGTAGCAGCTTTGTTGTGGGCAAATGTTTACTCGTGTTATGTCCATTATTTTAGTTATGTGTCGTTAGTCGCGTTATGTCCAACATTGTAGCAGCTAGCATTGTAAATCTTATCAGCCTGGGTCGTCATGGCTGGGTCGGCACGGTTTGACCGATATCTTTGGCATTTTTTGCCCAAACAACACGAAACTTGGTACTGCACACACTCGTAACATTATGATGACGCCGTCCAAATTTGAGATCAAGCGGATGAGTGGTTCTCGAGTTATGCGTGGAAGAGACGTTCCTTGTATTAAAAGATAATAATAGAAAGATAGAAGTTGACTACAGCGCCCCCACATAGCGTAGCGGAAAGAGCCGGAACTCTCGCCAAATCCGCTTAGACGAACTGCATGTGAACAGGGACTTGGGGGACAGACCACCCGTTGTGAACCAATCCCAAACCAAACCAATCCCACCATGTGAACGCAGTCAATGTCAAATGGGAATCATCACTTTATAAATGACACTGACAATCAATTAACACTACATGGCTTTTTTAAGATTCAGATTACAATATCTCCCATTTTAAAGTGTCAGTGTGGTAACAAAGGGCCTGACTGGGTCTGTTCAGGACAGCAGACCAAGCACTGGTGCTTTGGTTGTGACCCGGTCCACCTGCTACCAGAGTAACACACACACACACACACACACACACACACACACACACACACACACCTGATGCATCGCCCACTTCGTAGTCGCTGTCGTCAGAGCTGTCGTAGTCCAGAGCGTCCAGCAGCGATGCGGCCAGGGGCTTCACCTGCCTACGCTTCGACCCCCGATCCACTGCAACACAACAACACAGTCATCTTAGATACACACACATACACACACAAACTCACACACACACACACACACTCGCACAAACTCCAGCACTTCAGACTAAATCAAGTCAAGTCAGCTTTACTGTGAATTCTTCACGTGTT
>CM059283.1:6988095-6990595 GCA_030347295.1 Setipinna tenuifilis | reverse complement strand
ACGGTCGGGCTCATCTAGGGCAGTGTGCGTATGTTTAAATGTGTGTGTGTGTGTGTGTGTGTGTGTGTGTGTGTGTGTGTGTGTGTGTTTAATAGCGAGCGCTGTGCGTGTGCCGTACGATCGGGCTCATCTAGGGCAGTGACATTCCATGTGTGTATATGGGTATCTGTGTGTGTGTGTCTTTATTGGTGTGTGTGTGTGTGTGTGTGTGTGTTTATTGGTGTGTGTGTGTGTGTGTTGGTCGGGCTCATCTACGGCAGTGACATTCCATGGAATGGGGAATGAAAGAATGTTCCAATTAAAGAGAAACTTCTACAGCGACCATCAGCACACACACACACACACACACACACACACACACACACACACACACACACACACACACACACACACACACTTCTCCAGCAACCATCAGCGCACAGCCCGACAGTCAGTCTGCACCCTGTCTCATTCATCCTCACAGACAACGTCTCACACACACACACACACACACACACACACACACACACACACACACACACACACACACACACACACACACACACACACACACACACTTCTCTGGAGACCATCAGCACAGTCTGACTCTCAGTCTGCAGTCAGAAAGATCACTCCTATTTATCCTCAGTGACAACATCCTACACACACACACACACTTAAGCATGCATACACACACACACACACACACACACACACACACACACACACACACACACACACACACACACAAACATGCTTACTCCCAGAAACACACAAAGGGACATTAACATACATACACACACACACACACACTCACACGCACACATACGCTTACTCCCAGACACACACAAAGAGACATTGACATACAGACACACACACACACACACGCTTACTCTTAGATACACACAAAGAGACACTAACATACAGACACACGCACAAACATGCTTACTCTCAGACACACACACACAGACACACAGACACACATGCTTATTCCAAGACACACACAAAGAGACACTAATATACAGACACACACACACAGACATGCTTACTCTCAGATACACACAAAGAGACACTAACATACAGACACACACACAAGCACACACATGCGCACACACACACACACACACACACACGCTTACTCTCAGACACACACACACAGACACTAACATACAGACACACACTTTGTGAAATGTCCTCCTCTGCTCCATGGCAGCAAACTTCCCCTGACTAACTTCTGCCCACATCACAACCACACACTGCAACATCCCTGCCTGGGGTGCACACACACACACACACACACACACACACCCACACACACACACACACACACACACACCCAAACACACACACAGACAAACAGACAAACAGTAAAGGGTCATATCATGTGTGTGTGTGTGTGTGTGTCTGTGCGTGTGTGTGTGTGTAGGTGTGTATGTATGTGAGTGTGTGTGTGTGTGTGTGTGTGTGTGTGTCCCTCTGCAGGCCATAGGGGGCCCCGGGGGGGGAACAGCGCCATCTGCTGCTGTGGGTGTGTGGGCGTGTGTGTCCTCCTACTGCTGCGGAACCCAGCGGAACCCAGCGGAACCTTGCTGGAGAGGCCACGCCCCCGGCTATAGGCCACGCCCCCACTTTCCTCGCTCACTCCGCTCTGATTGGCCGAGAGAGGGTCTGCTCATGAGGATCAAAGGCAACAAACACAACACAACACACACACACACACACACACACACACACACACACACACACACACACACTGCAGGCTGCAGGCATAGAATTATGTGTGATGCAAAGTTCTGTAAGACAGACAGAGAGATGACAGACGAGAAGAGAAGAATGGAAAGAGGGAGGAAAAGAAAGACAGAGAAAGAGAGAGAGAGAGAGAGAGAGAGAGAGAGAGAGAGAGAGAGAGAGAGAGAGAGAAATCTAGTGGTGGAAAGATAAAATGAGCCAAAAAAGGGAGAATTAGAAAAAGAAAGTGGAACAGACAGATGAAACAGACAGACTTTATATATTAAGAGGATTGGAGAAGACACATGGACAACACTTTAGTTTATATTTTATATTTAAATATATACTTATATTTTATATTTAATATTTAAATATATACTTATATTTTCTGTTTTTAGTCTATCTACACGTAACAGCATGCAACATTATGCACTTACACTGTACACACGTACTGTATACCCTTGTATCCATGGCAACCGCAGTGTGAGAGACAGCATTCTCTTGGCCACACTTTACTTTACAGTTCCTTTTACAGTCTATCCGATTGTATCTACATGTAACAACATGTAATATAATGTACTTACATTCTACATACCTAACCCTAACCCTAACCCTAACCCTAACAATCAGAGTAACATTTACACTAACAATCACCAATTTCACTGCATGTCCTACTCTACCCAGTATGTCTATGCATGTGACAATAAACCATCCTTGCATCCTTGTATCCTAACACTAACCCCATGGTACAGTGTAAGTGTAAATGTAAAATATGTCTGCAGTTTTTTATTAG
>CM059283.1:6938095-6948095 GCA_030347295.1 Setipinna tenuifilis | reverse complement strand
ATACCATTTAAAGCATTGACGACTGCACCCTGGAACATCCTCAGCATGGCATCTATCCAACAGCAGGCTGGAGTCAGGCTGGGGCATCCTACCCTATAGGCCTGTGTCCTTTTCAGCACTGAGAATTACAGCTTCAGAGTGTCTATCTGTCCCTTTGCACCTCTACACTGGCTGCACTGTTTTAGCATCAGGTAGAAAACTCACCTGGATGAAAAACTTTAGTCTGGTAAACCAGGCCCTCGCTCTTTACTTAGTTTTGTACAGAGGGTCTGGCTGTGACTGACTCTGCTGAAATGTAAAAAGATTGGATCTGCCTTCACCCAAACGTTAACGTGAAGACAGGTACAAAGCTTTCTGGAAACTAACGGACTACCAACTAACGCTCACAAACACTCGCTCTGTGCACTGATTGTCTAGGAAGGATTCTGCCTACAACCAACCATTTCAATGAGACCTGTGCCAGGCCCTCTGTACAAAACAAACTGAAGTACAAGGGGCTGGTTTAGCAGACTAGAAAACCTCAACAGGCTGTAGCATTCTTTGCATTGAGCATTACAGGCTGTTAGTCCATATATACACTTTTGCGCACACATACACTCACACTTTAGCACACATACACATACACACACACACACACACACACACACACACACACACACACGAGTAATTCTGTAATTTTTGTAATGTTCTGTTCTTTTTAAAAGACTCAATTAAAAGTGTAGACATACAGACACACACACAAACACACACACACAAACTCACAAATGCACACTTTTAATTTTTGTAATTTCTGTAATGTTCTGTGCTCTTCAAATGATCATGTGAATTGTGTGCGCCCAAACACACACACACACAGACACACACACACACACAGAAAAAGAAGAAGAAATTAATTTGATGGGGGATGAATGGCGTGTGTGTTTTGGCGGAGAGCGCAGGTCATTTGGAGCAGAATGGAGCGGAGAGGGTGAGCGCTTGTGACGCTGCCGTTTGATGATTGGACAGCTGACCTGCTGCTCGGGCTAATGACCTCCGAGATGAGACGCTGTGTGTGTGTGTGTGTGTGTGTGGTGTTTGTGTGTGTGTGTGCGTGTGTGTGTGTGTGTGATGAGATGCCAGCGTCTGGCATTTCACTATCAATGCTTCCCTCATTTAGTTGCTTCCAGCTCCAGTACCCTGACAAAGGGAAGGGCAGCACCCCACACACACACACACACACACACACACACACACACACACACACACACACACACACACACACCTCCATTTGGATGCGTTTTCCCCAACAACGCTCTGCACAAAACAAACAATTACATTCTTGAGTGCCTTGTTTGTGTGTGTGTGTGTGTGTGTATGTTTGCATGTATGTGTGTGTGCGCACCCATGCATGTCTCTCAGTTTGAATGAAAAAGTTTGTGTGTGTGTCTCTGTATTTGTGTGTGTGTTTGTGAGAGAGAGAGTATGTTTGTGTGCATGTTTGTGTGCTTCTGTATTTGTGTGTGTGTGTATGTCTGTGTTTGTATGTGTGTGTCTGTATTTGTGTGTGTGTGTGCCTTTATTTGTGCCCTGATTGAGCAGAGAAGGCACCTTAATTAACTGGCGATGGAGACGCTTTATTCACAGGGGCGTGTGTGTGTGTGTGTGTGTGTGTGTGTGTGTGCGTATGTGTGTGTGAGATGCTTTATTCACAGGGGTGAAAGCGTGTGTGTGTGTGGGTATATGTGTGTACGTGTGAGACGCTTTATTCACAGGAGTGCCCGCTCGCCGTGTGTGTGTGTGTGTGTGTGTGTGAGAGACGCTTTATTCAGTGGCACGTGTGTGTGTGTGTGTGTGTGTGACGCTTTATTCACAGGGTTGCTGTCACTCTGATGGATGGATGATTAAAAGCAATGAGATGGCTATCAGCTCACACAACAGCCACACCACCCAAAAACACAAGGACTCAACACACACACAGGTGCCCACACACACACACAAACACATTAAACACACATATACACAAACACTTTACACACACATATACACAAAGACATCTGGACAGACATATTCTGCAGTGTTCTTGAATATACACTTTGTTTCTCTCTCTCTTTCTCTCTCTCTCTCTCTCTTGCTCTCTCTCTCTTTCTCTCACACACACACACACACACACACACACACAGTACATGCACGCTCACATACATATACACACATACATGCACGCTCACATACATATACACACACACACACACACACACACACACACACAGTACATGCACGCTCACATACATATACACACATACATGCACGTACACATACATATGCACACATACATGCGTGCACACATACACTCAGATGTTAAAGTGTTTGCCAATGCTTCCTCAACCATTTTAATGGATTAGTGTTGTTATGGGGAAGACAGAGAAACAAGCACAAAAGGGTGAAGATGACAGAGGAGAGAGAGAAGGACAGAGAGAGAGAGAGATAGAGAAAGAGAGATAGAAAAAGAGAGGTAGAGAAAGAGAGCGAGAGATAGAGACAGAAGACAGAGAGAGAGAGAGATAGAGAGGGGGGGGTGGGAGAGAGAGCGAGAGTGAGAGCGAGAGAGAGATAGAGAGAGGGAGAGAGAGAGAGAGAGATGGTCAGACATTGTGGTGGTAAAACCTCCTGCTAAAACTAAGTGACATAATCAAAATAGCACTCTGAATCTCTTATGAAATGAGACCAGGTGAGAATAGAAATGGTTGAAAGCTGGAGAGCTTGTGTGTATTCACGACACCACTCAAAGCCACAGCCAGCCAGCCTATTACGCTGATGAGATGGCGACTGAACCAATCTCCCTAACAGGTGTTCTGCAGAAGACCCGGAGATCTACCTCTGATCGGAGATCCGATGTGTTGTTCTGAAGGGAACCCCCCCCACACACACACACACACAGGGCCGTATTAAGCCAAAGCCAACTATACTTCACAGGTGCCCCCCCTGTTTAATATTATCATTTTTATTGTTGTTGTTATTATGAAATTAGTGTTCATGACGAGTTATGTATGGCCATTTAACAATTTCAAGTGAATAACATACACATTTACGAAAAATATATTTAAAGTTTGTCATGTGGTGCCCCCCCAAATGATTGTGAAGGGTTGGTGCCCCTGGGCACTGTGCCACTGGCCCTTATGGATAATCCGGCCTTGCGCACACACACACACAAACACACACACACACCTACACCCCCCAGCCCCCCTCTGGTATTTATGGGTGTCCACTGGGGCTGGCTCCTCCCCTTTCCTGGTACTGTACGTATCCAGCCTGCTTTCAGCCAATCAGCATTCTTCTTTTTTACTGGCTAACTTTTGTTTGTTTTTCATGGCGGTTTTTCCCATTATGTTATTATAATGGTGGAAAATCCCCTTTTATTATACATTTTTTTAAATAACTTTTTATTTATTGTCATTTTTTTTATTTCTTTTTATTCTACTTATCTGCTCTATTTATTCTGTCTGTGTTTTGAAATGTTTGTGGAAATTTGTGTGTGTGTGTGTGTGTGTGTGTGAATACATGTGCTACCACTGCAAAGCAACTGCCCTACTTGGGGCAAACAAAGAACCACAACTAGTACTACCACTACTACTACTATTACCACTACTACTAGTACTACTACTGCCACTGCTACTACTGCCACTGCTACTGCTACTACTACTACTACTACTATTACTACTACTGCTACTACTGCTGCTGCTGCTGCTACTACTATTACTACTACTACTACTACTACTACTGCCACAATTACTACTACTACTGCTACTATTACTACTACTAATATTACCACTACCACTACCACTATTACTGCCACTACTAGTACTACCACTACCAGTACTACTACTACTACTACTACTGCTACTACTGCTACTACTACTATTACTACTACTGCTACTACTACTACTACTACTGCTACTACTGCTACTACTACTACTACTACTACCACTACCACTACTACTGCCACTACTACTACTACTACTATTACTACTACTGCTACTACTGCTACTACTACCACTGCTACTACTACTACTACTACTACTAATATTACCACTACTACTACTACCACTACTACTACTACTACTGCTACTGGTACTACTACTACTACTACCATTGGCTTTGTGGGGCAGTGCTGGCCCAGTTATTCTGGTCATTGTTGTGTCTTGTTTGGGACTCTGGGAAAGTGGACGCTCACGCTCTCATCTGCCTATTGTTTTCTTTCTGGTTTTATTTCTGCACCTGTTGGTACCATTTCATCAGCCATCTCTCCACCCCCGGCCTGTTGTCAGCACATTTCCTGTTTTCCTGAGTGCACCATTTAACAGGTCCTTTTCCTCAAAATAAGCAGTCCTATCATGCATGTTGCCATGATTACTATTCGTTCCCATCATGCATTGTTGGCATGCTAAGACATTCAAATGCTACTGTATGCCATAGGCCATTCGAAGGCATTATAATGCTATATCATAGGCCCTATTCCAACCTCAGCTTGGTTATAAAGCCTCACCTGTCTGAGTGCAGTCACGATTATGTATAGTTATGAATACCAATTTCAACCACTGTGAAGCTTTATGAATGCATTATAACCCCTTATAAATGTGTTTATAGGGTTTTGTGAATAAAAGCTTCATAGAAAATGGTACAGAGATCTTTCATTGTGGCCTCCAAAATCACTGTCCGCAAGAAATGCAGCACATGCAGTTAAATGTATTAGAGTCAGAGGGGTATCTCTACACAGCCTCTAGAAATCAGAGATACATTTAAGGGAAACAGACACCTCATCGCGGTCTCTAAAAACAGGAAATAAATTTAAGGCAGATGAGTATCTCTACATGAGTATCTCTAGAAATCGAAGATAAATTTAAGAGAAACAGACATCTACATGTCCTCGGGAAACAGGAAAGGAATTAGAGGCAGATGGGTATCTCTACATGGTCTTTAGAAACAGGAAATAAATCAGAGGCAAATAAAGTGTTTCTTTCTTGCTTCTAGAAAATAGGCAGATGAATTAGAGGCAGGCAAATGTCTCAGCCTCTAGAAACACCGCACATGAATTTAACACAGGCCATCGTCACTCCATATCCTCTAGAAATGCAGGAGGTAGATCTCCTCACCGATGAGAGTCTATACACTGCCTCTTGAGGAACAGTGGATAATTTAGAGGCAGATAAATGTCTTTTTCCTGCCTCTAGAAATGTAATAAATGATTTTAACACAAATAAGTGTCTCTCTTCTTTTGGCTCAGCACCCCTCCCCCCCCCCCCCCCCTTTTCGGAGGACAACTGTATTATTAATTATAATATTTTACATAATCTGAATTGAGTTTACATTTACATCAAATGAGTGTCTCGTAACTGCCTCTAGAAAAGCATAGGATGAAAAGGAGGCATATAAATGTCTTTTGCTTTTAGAAAAGCAGTGGAGGAATTAGAGGCATATAAATGTATTTTGCCTCTAGAAAAGAGGTGGATAAATAAGAGGCAGAGGAGCCAGAGGCTGGGGTACCAGGGTGAGGTTTCTGCACATCAAATGAGAGTCTCTTAACTGCCTCTAAAAAAGCAGAGGATGAATTAGAGGCAAATAAATGTATTCTGACTAGAAAAGTAGAGGCTGAATTAAAGGCATATAAATGTATTCTGACTCTAGAAAAGCAGCGGAGGAATTAGAAGCATAGGAGGCAGAGGCTAAATTAGAGATAGAGGAGGCAGAGGCTGAATTAGAGGCAGGGGAGCCAGAGGCTGAATTAGAGGCAGGGGAGCCAGAGGCTGAATTAGAGGCAGGGGAGCCAGAGGCTGGGGCAGCAGGGTGAGGCTTCAGCACATCAGCCCTCACATCAAAAGCCTTTTGTCTTCCGGCCACAGTATGACTGAGACTGCACCATGCAGTGTGTGTGTGTGTGTGTGTGTGTGTGTGTGTGTGTGTGTGTGTGTGTGTGAGTGTTTGTGTGTCACTAGCACTAGTTTGGTTGAGTGTTCTGTGTGATTGTGGGAGCATATTTCCAAATTTGTACTTTGTACTTTGTGTGTGTGTGTGTGTGTGTGTATTTTAATGTGTGTGAGCGAAAGCCATGGTGCTGACTGCTCATTTAATTCTTTGCAAGATTTGATCTTGCATGTGTCAACTGTCAACTTCATGTGGTGTGTGTGTGTGTGTGTGTGCATGCGTGCGTGTGTGCGTGTATCAAACAGGGTAAATGAGGACAAAAAGAGACTAATACATGGAAGCCACACATCTCCTACAGATAGTGACACACACACACACAGACACACACACACACACACACACACACACACACAGAGTACTCCCTCAATCCCAACCCTCATTACCATCCCTAAAGCTTTGGCACATGTGTGTGTGTGTGTGTGTGTGTGTGTGTGTGTGTGTGTGTGTGTGTGTGTGTGTGTTTGAGTTGATTCCAACTGTTCAATAAGAGATGAGATTAGCAGATAAGTCATTCAAATAAAGACAGGATGGTGCTACCTGCTGGCTGATAAACATTACTATAGTCACCCCGCCACCATCGCTATGGTTATACCATCACCTTCCACCATCACTACAGTTACACCATCACTTTCCACCATCGCCATGGTTACACCATCACCTTCCACCATCACTACAGTTACACCATCACTTTCCACCATCGCCATGGTTACACCATCACCTTCCACCATCACTACAGTTACACCATCACTTTCCACCATCGCCATGGTTACACCATCACCTTCCACCATCGCTATGGTTACACCATCACCTTCCACCATCGCTATGGTTACACCATTGCTTTCCACCACCACCAGAACTGCACCATCTTATCCAGCATCTCCATAATTACAACATCAATCTAATCTAATGTCGCCATCAATCTAATCTAATGTCGCCATAGTTACCATAGTGTAAAGCCTACCCTTGACCCAGAGGTCCTTTCAAATTATAGGCCAATTTCCAATCTCCCCTTCATCTCTAAAGTGCTTGAGAAAGTAGTGGCCTCCTACCTTCAAAACCATCTAAAACTCAACAACCTCTATGAAAAATTTCAATCCGGTTTCCGCTCCGCCCACAGCACAGAAACTGCCCTTGTAAGAGTCACAAATGATCTCCTGATGTCATCCGACGCTGGTTCCCCATCTCTCCTCGTCCTCCTGGACCTATCCGCCGCATTTGACACAGTTGATCACAACACCCTACTAAACAGACTCAACCTCACCATCGGAATCTCTGGCACTGTGCTCAGTTGGTTTCAGTCATACCTCACCAACCGGACAGAGTACATTTCCATGGGCCACGCCACCTCAAACCCTCACACAGTCACCTGTGGTGTTCCCCAAGGGTCAGTCCTGGGCCCTATCCTCTTCATCCTTTACCTCACTCCCCTTGGTCAGGTCATCAGTCGTCATGGTTTTTCATTCCACTGCTACGCCGATGACACACAGCTTTATGTCAACGTCAAACATGCAGCACCACCCTCCTCATCTCAACCAGCCCTGTCCCAACTTACCATCTGTCTGGAGGAGATTAAGGCATGGATGGGGCAAAATTTCCTCCAACTAAACAGCGCCAAAACGGAAGCCATCCTGGTTGGCACTCCTCACCAGATTAAATCAACACCTATACTTAGCATTGACTTTTCTGGCTCCAACATTCCCCTCTCATCTGTAGTCACCAACCTTGGTGTGAAAATGGACCCTCAACTTACCTTTGAATCCCATATAAACCACCTCTGTAAGACCTCCTTCTACCACCTCAGAAATATCTCCAAACTCCGCCCCATTCTCTCCCTCCCAGATGCCGAAAAGCTAGTCCATGCCTTCATCTCCTCCAGACTGGACTACTGCAATGCACTTCTCATCGGGATCCCTAGCAAGAGCCTGCAGAGGCTGCAATACATCCAAAACTCTGCAGCTAGGATCCTGATGAGAGTGCGCAAACATGAGCACATCACCCCTATCCTCCACTCACTCCACTGGCTTCCTGTCTCTGCCCGCATCCAATACAAGGTTTCCCTCCTCACACACCAATGCATCCATGGACATGCCCCCCCCTACCTCAAAGAACTTCTTCTCCCACAAAGCACATCACGCTCCCTCCGCTCCACTCACTCAAACTATCTCCAGATCCCCAGAACCAGGCTGAGGACTATGGGAGACAGGGCCTTCTGCACTGCTGCACCTAGGCTGTGGAATGCCCTTCCTGACTCCCTGAGGGCACCACAGTCCACTGACTGTTTTAAAAGACATTTGAAAGCATTTCTTTTTAACCAAACCTTTGGTCCCATTTTGTAATTGTCTCTCTTTTTAGTAGTTTCTCTTTTTTTTAACTCTTTTTAGACTTCTCTTAATAAAAAAAACAGTAATAAATAAAAGTACTAATTCATGGGATAACAAATGTCTTTCTAAAATAAAATAAAATAAACACATTCTTTGTATTTACAACAGTGTAACGCATTAATATTGCATGATTGCATTTGTAATGACATGTTATGTGTTTATAACAGTGTAATAAATATGTAATAGAACATTTAAATCCTATACCAACAGGTATCTGGTTGTTCATAATAAGAGTGTAATACATATGTAATAAAACATTACATCCCTATACAAAAAGCTGTGTGGTTGTTCATTATAACAGTGTAATCCATGTGTAATAGAACATTAAAATCCTACACTAAAGGATCTGTGGTTATTCATTATAACAGTGTAATCCATGTGTAATAGAACATTAAAATCCTACACTAAAGGATCTGTGGTTATTCATTATAACAGTGTAATCCATGTGTAATAGAACATTAAAATCCTACACTGAAGGATCTCTGGTTGTTCACTGGCTCAGTGTCCTGCTGTGTTTGTCAGTGTCAGTGTCTGTCAGACTCTGTGTGTGCTCCGTCATCCTCTCAGACTGACACACGCTGCTACAGTCAGGAATATGATCGCCAATCAATGCTGCCAAACAGCAACACTACCACTAACACCACGGCGATCAATACATCCCATAATCATGACCAGCACCAGGATCATTACTATCCGTCAAGGATCATGAGCACCACTTCCTGTTCCCCAGAAGCAGAGCATTATGGGTAATGTGTGCTGCATGTTGGCTTTGGCTTCATCATCACGTAGCTTTGCACTATTATCTAAACTAGTGCAGAGCCCGTTGATGCGGCCATGTTGTGTACATACTCACAACTGCACCCACAGTCTGCTCAATTCCGTTTCAGGACATGTAAATGAACGCCCACCACCAAATATGGTGTGTGTGTGTGTGTGTGTGTGTGTGTGTGTGCGTGTAAGCATTTTGTGTACCATTATATGTGCCTGTGTGTGAGTTTGTGTGTCTGTGTGTGTGTGTGCTTTTCTTAAAGATATATATAGTCAAACACTTGCTGATCAGCCGAATCCTTGGGGTGTGTTTGTGCAGCCTTTTTTTGTTGCTATTACACTGTCTGGCCACTAGTGGCCACTGTTGCAACCCCTCCCGCACACTGGCACCAGTGCAGTCCGTCACAGTGCCTTTGTATTCCGAGAGCCATTGTCTGTAAGGCTGTTAGGGCTCTGTTTGATTTCAATACAGTGACAGAGGAAGAGCAGGGATGTGCCGCATCCTAACTAAATAACAAATTGGATTTTGATGAAACACACCCGGCCTCATTCTCATCCATTATTGAGCAGTAACGAGAAGGAATCTCATTTCTTTTCTACCAGTCTCTGAAATACCATGGCAGCCTCCTGTGAGGAACTATAGGACTCCGTATTAAAGAGGAGGAAGGCTCAAACGCAGCCACTCTCTACCTCTCCAACCTATGCATACACACTCTTTTGCACACACACACACACATACACACACACACTCACACACACAGGCAGTTTCTCCCTTTAAACTCTGCATACAGTCTTACACACAGACACACTCACACACACACACACACGCACACACACAGGCATTTTCTACCTCCAACCTCCTCATACACATTCTTACACACACACACACACACACA
>CM059283.1:6913095-6920595 GCA_030347295.1 Setipinna tenuifilis | reverse complement strand
TACAGAGACACACTCACACACACACACACACACACAGACACACACATACAGAGACACACACACACAGACACACAGACACACACACACACAGACAAACACACACACAAACTTCACCGCGGAGGCGTCGTTTATTAACACGAGCCCTCCATCGTCGCCAAATAACCGTAGCGGTAATGATAGCCATCAGGAAGTGCCGCTCGCATGTTTATTATTCCGACGTCTATTATTCCCATGTTCCTTATTTATTTATTATTCCGATGTCTATTATTCCCATGTCTATTTATTTCTCTCTCTCTCTCTCTGCGCCCATAAGTGTCTTCTGTGGAGTACAAATGTTTGTTTGGAAACAGAGATGTTTTCTGTGTGTGGTGGTTGGAGGAAGAGGGGAGCGAACAGAACAGCGAAGAGCTAAATTTAGTAGCTGGTGTTTGAAAGCGTGTTGTTATGATTTTAAACACCACAGTCATGTGAACCGTGTCATAGTCTAGGGTCTATGTGCAAACGATGCTATCACTTTTCTCTGTGTGCGTGTGTATGTGTGTGTGTGTGTGTGTGTGTGCGTGTACGTCTGTATGTGCATTTGTATGTGCGTGTGTGTGTGTATGTGTGTGTGTGTGTTTGTGATTTTTTTTTTCTGAGATAGAATGACAAAAGAGGATGTAAAGCAAACAAACCAGGGAACAACTCTCCCCTTCTTTTTCTCCTCTGAGGCTTTGAAAGGTACGGCTCCATGCCTGCTGGCTCTCTGACACCTGTGGATGGCCTGCTGCTTCTGTGCTTGTGTGTGTGTGTGTGTGTGTGTGTGTGTGTGTGTGTGTGTGTGATCACCTGCACTTCTGTGCTCCAAGAAGTGTTTGTGTGTGTGTGTGTGTATGTGTGTGTGTCTGATCTGCTGCTTCTGTGCTCAGAGAACTACAGTCAGTCTGTCTTTAACAGAGCGCATCTGGAACAGACACACACAGGCATACTACTACTACTACTACTACAACACAGGCATACTACTACTACAGGCATACTACTACTACTACTACTACAACACAGGCATACTACTACTACAGGCATACTACTACTACTACTACAACAACACAGACGACAAGCAGCAAAGAAAACACAGGGATTCCACGATAAGACAGATACAGAGTAAAAACACGACAAACAGGAAAGGGATAGACAGACGGACAGACAGGTGAATGGAGAGAGAGAGAGAGAGAGAGAGAGAAGAGGGAAGAGATAAATACACAGAAAATATAAACTGACACAAACAGATGTACAGACAACAGGTAAACAGAGTGAGGGAGAGAGAGATACTGGCAGAAGTAGAGAAAAAGAGAGAGTGACAGAGGGAAAAGAGAGAGAAAGAGAGAAAGAGGGAGAGAGAGGGACTGACACAAGTAGAGAGAGAGGTACTGACAGAAGGCATGGGAAGGCACCTCCTTCGGTTAAGGTGTGTGAGTGAGAGTGTGTGTGGATGAATCTGTGTGTGTATTATAGAGCAGACTCTATGCATGTGTGTGTAAAGGTGTGAGACTGTGTGTGAGGGTGTACCAGAGTGACTGTGAATATGCCTTCTTAGATAGTGTGTGTGTGTGTGTGTGTGTGTTAGAGAGAGAGAGTAGTCTGCGTGTTCCGCAGCGAGAGTGAGAGCATGTATATGATTGTGTGTGTGAGGGAGTAAGAATGTGTGTGTGTGTGTGTGTGTGTGGGTGTGCGACTGGCTGAGATATATTTGCACTTTAATAAGGAGCTCTGGCATGGTCCCTCAGAGATATTTGCAAGTTAATAAGGAGAGTCTTTTCAGCAAGCTGCTCCACTCCTCTCCTCTTCTCTCCTCTCTCCTCCTCTCCTCTCCACTCCTCTCTCCTCTCCTCTCCTCTCCTCTTTTCTCCTCTTCTCTCCTCTTCTCTTCATTCATCTCCTTTCCTCTTTGCTCCTCTCCCCTCCTCTCCTCCCCTCCTCTCCTCTCCTCTCCACTCCTCTCTCCTCTCCTCTCCCCTTTTCTCCTCTTCTCTCCTCTCCTCTTGGCTCCTCTTCTCTCCTCTTCTCTCCTCTTCTCTTCGTTCATCTCCTTTCCTCTTTGCTCCTCTCCTCTCCTCTCCTCTTCTCTCCTCTTTGCTCCTCTCCTCTCCTCTCAGCCAGACAGGCGCCACTACCGTGAGGGGGTGTGCGTGTGTGTAACAGAGAGAGAGAGAGAGATAGAGAGAAAGAGATAGCAAGGAAGAGAAAGCGAGAGAGAGAGAAAGAGAGAGAAAGAGCGTGTGTATCTGTGTGTGCGTGTGTGTGTGTGTGTGTGTGTAAAACAGTGGCAAAAGCAGAGAGATGCTGAGAGTGGAGAGAGCGAGGGGGAGAGAGAGAGAGAGAGAGAGAGAAAGAGCGTGTGTATCTGTGTGTACGTGTGTGTGTGTGTATCTGTGTGTGTGCGTGTGTGTGTGCTGGGGAGATCGCGGAGAGACAGAGAGAGAGCCCAGGATTGCTCCAACTCATAACTCGCTTGGCTTGTTTTATTTGATGTGTGTGTATGTGCGTATGCGTGTGTGTGTATGTGTGTGTGTGTGTGTGTGTGTGTGTGTCTAACTCGCTTGGCTTGTTTTATTTGATGCGACACTCGCGCATATCTTCGCCGTCACAAGCCACTTCCCCGGCGCCCCTATTTATGAATTCCATTTCCAGCGTTGGGCCGTCCAGTCCGGCGGGCGAAATATAAAATATAAAATATAAAATATAAAATATCTCTCCACTTAATCAACACCGGCCTGCTTTATCGGCTCCCCTGTCAGGCCTGCTTTTCTTGCGCTTTTATTTTCTTTAAATGGATCCGTTTAGGGGGAGGGGCACGGGCGTGTGTGTGTGTGTGTGTTTGTGTGTGTGTGTGTGTGTGTGTGTGTGTGTGTATGTGTCTGTGTGTGTACTGTATGTGTGTGTAAGTAAGTGAGTGAGTGAGTGAACAAGTGTGTGTGTATGTGTGTGTGTGTCTGTGTGTGTGTGTATGTGTATGTACGTGTGTGTGAGTGAATAAGTGTATATATGTGTGTGTATGTCTGTGTGTCTGTGTACATATGTGTGTGTGTGTGAATAAGTGTGTGTGTGTGAATAAGTGTGTGTGTGTGAGTAAATGGATCCGTTTAGGGAGGAGCAGAGCCCGTCTGCTGCGCACACAGATCTAATTCTCCAGGCCGCGCACAGTGGAGCGGAGAGGAGTGGTGTGTGTGTGTGTGTGTGTGTGTGTGTGTGTCTATGTGTGTGTGTGTGTGTGTGTGTGTGTGTGTGTGTGTGTTCGTGTGTGTGTGTGTGTATGTAAGGTGCACTGTAGTGAGCAGAGGTGCGGTCTGGGTGATGAGGTGTATGTGTGATGAGGTGTATGTGTGTGTGTGTGTGTGTGTGTGTGTGTGTGTGTGTGTAGTGCTTCACTCAGCTTGGAGTGTGTGTCCATCATGGTGACGGATGCTTTTAAGGGAAAGCAGCTTTGGATCAGCACCGCTTCAGCAGAGAGGTGTCCCAGTGTGTGTGTGTGTGTGTGTGTGTGTGTGTGTGTGTGTGTGTGTGTGTGTGTAATGACAAAAAGTAGATGCAGAGACACTGTCTGATCAGGTGCTAGTGTGTGTGTCAGACTTTGGGTATTGAAGTGTCTTCGATAGACCTCTTTAAGGACGAAAGACTACACATTCACACACATAGACACACACACACACACACACACACACACACACACACATATTTCGGCAATACTTTCTATAAACTTAGTCTTAATAAGAGGCTATAACCACATTCATAAAGGGTTATAATGCATTCATAAAGCTTCATAATGATTGACATAAGTATTCACAACTATTTATACACACTCGTGACTGCACGTGTAAGGCATTATAATGCTGTTATAAGCCTTTACAAATTTAAGTGACACAGTGCACCATAAAGCTTCTTTGACCCTTCTTTGACCTCACCCATCATCAAGAGGTTAAAATTACTGTAGTGCTGATTTGGACTGGTTAATCTGGCTGTGGTGCTGGTTTGTACTGGTCAGTGTGTCTGTGGTGCTGGTTTGTACTGGTTAGTGTGTCTGTGGTGCTGGATTGGACAGGTTAGTGGGTCTGTGGTGGTTTGGACTGGTTAATGTGTCATTAGGGGCTGATTTGGGCTGGTCAGTCAGGCTGTGGTGCTGGTTTGGACTGGTTAGTGTGTCTGTGGTGGTTTGGACTGGTTACTCTGGCTGTGGTGCTGATTTGGACTGGTTAGTGTGACTGTGGTGGTTTGTACTGATTAGTGTGTCTGTGGTGGTTTGTACTGGTTAATCTGTCTTTAGGTTCTGGTTTGTACTGGTGTCTGTGGTGGTTTGTACTGGTTAATCTGTCTTTAGGTTCTGGTTAGTACTGGTGTGTGTGGTGGTTTGTACTGGTTAATCTGTCTTTAGGTTCTGGTTTGTACTGGTGTGTGTGGTGGGGCCGGTGTGAGGAGGGGGCAGAGGAGAGGAACAAAGGAGGCGGTTCAGTCCGGCTGGCACGGAGTACCGTCTGTGTTGGCATGGCGACATCCCTGGGTTGGCATAGCACCGCGCCTCAGCTTCCTTTGCATTCCCCTTGTGTGTGTGTGTGTGTGTGTCTGTGTATGTGTGGGTTTGTGTGTGGGGGAGGGTGGGTTTGTGTGTGTGTGTTTGCCTGTGTGTGGGCGTATTGTGTGTGTGTGTGTGTGTGTGAGTATGTGTGTGTGTGTGGCTAGGCCGGGACCTGCTCTCTTGGAGCCAAAATAAAAGACATGAATCAAATAATAGCACAAAGCAAATTTCACCGGAGCTATCTTTGTGTCTGATCTCCCTTTCATATCTGCTCTGAGTGTGTGTGTGTGTGTGTGTGTGTGTGTGTGTGTGTGTGTGTGTGTTTATTGTTCTGATGCAGAGCGCGGATCAATGTTGACCTGTAATATCTACTTCAAACAGGTGGCCTGTGCCACTCTCACTCCCCTACACACACACACACACACACACACACACACACACACACACGCACACGCACACACACACGGTGCACGCACACACGCACACACACACACATTCTCTCATTCCCTGACACACACACACCTTGACTTTCTAACTCCATTGCACACACACGCACACACACACACACACACACACACACACACACACACACACACACACACACACATTTATTCAAGTCCCTTATACACACACACACAATTACACTCTTTTATTTCCTATCACACACACACTTCGACTTCGACACACTGAGTGTGTGTGTGTGTGTTTGTTTATTGTTCTGACCCCAGTATCTAATATTGACCTATTGTATCTGCTTCAGACAGGTGGCCTGGTTTCTGCATCAGAACAATAAACACACACACACACACAGGATTCCTCACACACACGCACACACACACAGGTTTCCTCACACACACGACCGCATACAAGTTTCCTTACTCACCACGCGCGCACGCACACACACACACACGCACACACACACAGAGGTTTCCTCACACACACACACCCGCATACAAGTTTCCTTACACACACACACACACAAACACACACACACACAGGTTTCCTCACACACACACACACACACACACACACACACACACACACACACACACACACACACACACGCACACACAGCTTTATCCAGGTGGCCTGCCTTTGTTTCAGTATCACTATCTGCTACTTCCTGACACACACTTAGAGATAACCGGAATGACTCGGATATTCTTGAGAGTGTGAGTGTGTGTGTGTGTGTGTGTGTGTAACCGGAATGACTCGGATATTCTTGAGAGAGTATGTGTGTGTGTGTGTGTGTGTCCTTGTCAGTGTGTGTCTATGACATATTCTAACACTTCCTTCTGAGACTGGAGATGGACAGGGGCCACAAGCTATGAATGTGACTGGATGGAAGTCATGTGGAATATGGAAATACACACATCTCTAACAGACACACACACACACACACACACACACACACACACACACACACACACACACACACACACACACACACACACACACTCACACACCTGTATACCCCTCCCTAACTCCTGAAAATGGCTGCCTCTACAACTACTACTACCACACCAGGGTACCACTGCTTCCACACACATGCACACACACACACACACACACACACAAACCCATGTTCCACACACACATGCACACACAAACACACACACACACTCTCTGTTTCACACACACACACACACACACACACACACACACACACACACACGTATACACACACATGCATGCACCTAACTACAAAACATATATGCACTTGCACACACACAGACCCAGTCACACACATGAGCACACACAAACGCATACACGCACACACACATGCACACACACAAAAAAATGCGAACACTCCGCTTACCCTCCGCTTACCCTCTCCTCTCCTCAATCTCTCTCTCCCTCTCTCACCCCTTCTGACTTACCACCCCCACACCTCCCCCTCCTCCCCAACTCTCTCCCTCCCCCTCTCTCTCTTTCCCCATCTCCCCTTCTCTCTCTACCCCCAATCTCGCCTGCCCCTTCTTCTCCCCCTCCCTCACTCTCTCTTTCCCAATCTCCCCTTCTCTCTCTTCCCCCCAATCTCTCTCTCACTCTCTCTTGTTCCCCTGTTCTCACCCCTCCTCCACTCTCCTCCTACCCCCCTCTTTCTTTCCCCCTCTCCCCTTCTCTCTCTGTCCCCCCAATCTTTCTCTCCCCCCAATCTCTCTCTCTCGCCCCTCCCCCCCTCCCCCCACTCCCTAAGCTCCATGCATCATAACCCCGTGATTGACAGGGAACCAGGTTATAAGATGTGTAGATATTAAATTTACTGACGTGTAGTAAACACACACACACACACACACACACACACGGGCAAGCGCGGACACAGAGGGCTCTCTGGGGTGTGTGTCTCGGGTGAACTCTAATAGCCTGCGATGACGGATGGGCGTCATTTAGGGGGGACTCAGCACGAGAGCTGCCCAGCTCACACACACACACACACACACACACACACACACACACACACGGATGGGCGTCATTTAGGGGGGGCTCAGCACGAGAGCTGCCCAGCACACACACACACACACACACACACACACACACACACGGATGGGCGTCATTTAGGGGGGGGCGCAGCACGAGAGCTGCCCAGCCCACACACATACACACACACACACACACACACACACACACACACACACGGATGGGCGTCATTTAGGTGGGGCTCAGCACGAGAGCTGCCCAGCCCAGCTGTCAGACAACTAAACGCATTAGTCAGGTAATTAATCTGAGTCCGGAGAGGGGGAGCACACACACACACACACACACACACACACACACACACACACACACACAGACAACATCATGCACACACACACACACACACACACACACACACACACATACTGACATCATCATGCACGCACACATACACGCACACACACACACACACACACACACTGACACCATCATGGACGCACACACATACACATACACCATCATGGACGCACACACAT
>CM059283.1:6885595-6888095 GCA_030347295.1 Setipinna tenuifilis | reverse complement strand
ACACACACACACACACACCTGGTCAACGCACCGTGATTAATTAGCAAGTAGAGTGTAATTAACCATTCTCACAGTAGCATAGGGCTCACTGCTGAACACAGAGGAGCAGGAAGGGTCAATACACACACACATTAATAAAATATGCTTAAATACATACACACTCATACACACACGCACATACACGGACACACACAGACGCAGACATGCACGCACGCACACATGCACCTATACCATAGTACACGTATACAGTGATGTGCACGTACACACTTGCATGCACACACGCACACACACACACACACACACACACACACACACACACACACACACACACACACACACACACACACACACTTGCACATGACTCATGTTTCACATGTTTTATACATACAAAAGACACACAGGCACATATAGTCATGGGGTTTACTGAGAAGCAGGTGTGTGGAGCAGGGGAGCAGTGTGAGGCATCATGTATCAGGAAAAATGAGAAAGGAGCCCAGGAATCAGACAAGTCTCTGACACACACACACACACAAGATGGGCAAGAAGCGACTCAATAAAGTCAAGTCAGCTTTATTCTCAATTCTTTACTTGTGCTAGACAAAGCAGGAATCGAAACCACGTTTCTTACTGTCTCTATCTACTATCTGGAGTTCACTCGCTGACACTTTATAATATCTCAGTTATAACTAGTTAACAGATCATTAATAAACTATTATTAAGTTATTAACTATTACCAGTTAACATTCTGTTAAGGATTTATAACTATGCCTTATAGATAGCCAATAGATAACTTACAAGCTGTTAGTTAACGAGTTATAAGTGAAATTTGCAACTATTCCTCATTTATTAACTGTTAGTAAATGAGGAATAGTTACAACTTTAGAATAACATCTCAATAACATATATAAACTATTAACTGATGCTTAACAAGTCATTAGTAATTTACTAATAGCTTACTCATGATCTATTACTAATTTATAAGCCATGGTTATAAATCATTACAAAACAGTTGACAAGTCATTTATAACTCGTTTACTAACAGATTATACGTTATTTGTTCTTTATCTATATATAAGGCACAGTTATAAATTCTTAACTAACTGCTAATGTTATTTAACAAGTCATTTATAACTCATTATCCAATGGTTAATTAATGATCTATTAACTAGTTATAATAAAGTGTTACCATTTACTCTGATGAAACTCTATTGTAAAGGGGTATCTTGGCCTGCATGTCAAACCCTGGGTGTTAGTTAAAAGACTTCATGGGTTTGTGGGGTTTCTAATGGGTTCCACCTAAACCATATCCCACACTATTTGGTTTAAAAGCAAAGGTCTTGCCATATTTCACAAAACCACATAATCTAGTGTGAATAATGGGTTACATGGCGCTGTTAATCTGTCAAACACATACACACACACACACACACACACACACACACACACACACACTACAGAGAGAATCTTCTAAAATAACACAGACACACACACACACACTACTGGGAGAATCTTCTAAAATAACACAGACCTCACACACACATACACACACGCACACACACACACACACACACACAGACACACACTATTGAGAAGATGTTCTAAAATGACACAGACCTCACACACACATACACACACACAGACAGACACACAGACACACAGACACACAGACACACAGACACACACACGGTACGGAGAGGATGTTGTAGAATGACACAGAAGATGACTTGGCCTCATTTCCTGGTGTTTGGGAGGCGGTAGGCAGAAGGCAATTATAATCTATTTACACAGCGAGCATGTTATTTGCTTTGTTCCGCGGCGTCACATTGCAGTCTGGACTCTTTAATATGTGTTAATTATGCAGAGAAACGGAGTGCAAGCGCCCACAGTCAAGAATCAACGACTACTTAAGGAGACGCGTGCAAACACACACACACACACGCAGAAACATAGACACACACAGACGCACACACACAGATACAAACACACACAGACACACACACATACACACACACACGCAGACACATAGACACACACAGACGCACACACACAGATACAAACACACACATTCGCACACACATACACACACACACACAGACACATAGACACACACAGATGCACACACACAGATACAAACACACACAGACACACACACACACGCACACACATGCACAGGCACAAACACACACAGACACACACACAAACACAGACTCATATGGATACACACACACACACACACACACACCACGACTTAGAGCTTAGAGCTGCAGTTTAATCTCCTCTGCGTCATATTCTCCTCATTACGGCTAGCTTCTTAAACACTCCATACTTCTTCCCTGCTGCAACTCATAGACCACACGCGCACACACACACACACACACACCCACAAACACACATGAACACACACACACACACACTCAGACACACAAGCACACACACACACACACACACACACACACACACACACACACACACACACACACGCACACATACTTGCACATGA
>CM059283.1:6878095-6880595 GCA_030347295.1 Setipinna tenuifilis | reverse complement strand
ACAGAGTCCAAAACAGTAGGAAAGACATCAGAATGAACACCACACAGTTCAAAACACAACAATTTCCAACCAAATGAACACCACACAGTCCAAAAGACTAGAATAGGCACCAGAATGACCACTGCAGTCCAAAAGACTAGAAGAGACACCAGAACCAGAGGCAGCCAAATGCTGGTAAAATATGAAAGTGCCTGGTAGAGTTTTGACACAAAAATAATAATTTGCTGTTAAGTGGCTGGTGAATTTTACAGTTTATGTGTCAGTGGCTGGTAAAGGTTCAAAGGAACATTTTGCAAAGTTCATTTCCACCCCCTAACCACGGGCTAGGGGAACAAAAGGTCCACACAGATGCCATTATCTGGGTCTCAGGCTGTTCAGCTACTTGATCTGGTTCACTAGTTAAAAAAAAACAGAAACAAAATCCACGAGACCAGTGTGCTCCCACAAACAGATTTTTAATCATCGATGCTTGAATCACACGCATGTTTGCCTTGGTCGCTGGCCGTGGTGCTGAAATGCATTACACAGCATGAGATTACTCGTGGAGAGCCATGTCGGCTGTTAAAGGGGGAATGGATTGGATCCCACTAGTGAAACAGCACATGACGTACAGCATCGACCAATGGGCAGGTTTAAATGACCTGGAAGGCGGGGAGACAGGAGAGCTAAGTGCTGTCAATCATCCCAATGAGCTTCTCCCTAACTGGCAACATGAGTCACACTGACCCAAAATTCAAATGGATTGTACCCCACTATTAAAACGGGGGAGGAAGAGGAGGAGGAGGAGGAGGAGGAGGGGAAAGTCCCAATGCTGAGCGCATGACATGTCAACCAATGGGGGGGGGGGGGGGGGGGGTTAAATGACCTGGAAGGTGGACAGATGAGATAGTCGTTTTAAATATGACATACCACCGTCTTTCTAAAATTTAAAGTTTGATATTTTTAAGGTCTCCTACCAAAATTGGCCTGTACCTTAAAATTAGAATATGCAACCTCAGACTCATTTTGCTAGATTGTGTCACAGTTGCACATGTTGAAGTGTGTGTCTCTGCTACTAAATGCCTTTGTGTCAGATGGGCAGACCTCTGCAGATGTGTAGAGATTCCTAACAGCACTTTATACTCTATATATTCTATAGCTGACTGAGGATCAGTGTAAAGACCTTAGAACTGTAGAGAGTAATAGCATCACTCCATTCTATAACTGCCTGAGGGTCATTGGAAAGATCTTAGTAGAATAGAAGCACTCTATTCTCTATTTTATTCTAGAACTGACTCAGGGTCATTCTATTCTATAACTGACTCAGGGTCAGTGGAGAGTAATAGCAGCACTTTATACCCTTTGTCTATAGCTGACTGAAGGTCAGGATCTTTCAACTGGAGTGATGTTCTCTACTGTCTTCATTCATTCAGGGTAAAACTCTAAACAGTAGCAGCAGTCTGAATGAGATGAGCTGTGGTATATTAAGTTATTTTGGGCGGACCAGTTTAGACACCATGACAGTCGAAGTCTAAACCAGTGGAAATAGATGGACCAGACTGCAGACAGCAGTAATAAATACAGAAGCAGAGAGACACAGACAGGGAACAGGATTAGTGCTGTAAATCACCAGGAAATCAGAATATGAAACGTCTAGCCTAATGGCAGAATGAGACACAATACCACCCATATCTTCATGAAGAAATATTTGATATCTCTATGGTGGAAGAAAATAGCACCCATATTTCCATGGAGAAACACAACAACATCCATATCTCCATGGAGAGATACAGTTTAATGGTGTTGTGTTTGTCCATGGATATATAGATGTTTTTTTGTGTTTGCACCACAACAGTATCTCCATGGACACACACACCAGAACCAGTCTCACCATGGAGAAACACACCAATGACTTATCTCCATGGAGAAACACAACACCACCCATATCTCCATGGAGAAACACAACAACGTTATATCTCCATGGAGAAACACAAAACCACCCATATCTCCATGGAGAAACCCAATATCAGCTGTATCTCTAAACAAGGACAGCCACCAGCTCTAGCAACTCTGCAGAGAGGACAACTCAGAGAATGACAGTGCACACACACACACACACACACACACACACAAACACACACACACATACACACAGACACACACACACACACCATTATCCCCCAAGATGAGAAATGAGAATATCTATGGAGAAGCCCAGACATTAGTATCTCAATGATGTTCAGAAACACAATAGCAGAAAACACACACACACACACACACACACACACACACACACACACACACACACACACACACACACTCTGGTGTCTACTAGTCCGTGGTGTCATCCCTGACTGTGATCACCTCACACTGGCACTTGGTCGCCATGGCAGCCCCTCCATCAGGGCTAGTGTCTAGCGTCAGCGCTAATTACATCATCAATGGGGCTGATGGGGTGGGGAAGCCCTCACGGCCTGGCCCTCTCTCTCTCTCTCTCTTTCTCTCTCTCTCTCTCTCTCCT
>CM059283.1:6868968-6871468 GCA_030347295.1 Setipinna tenuifilis | reverse complement strand
TCAGCAACATTTTACTGGTCCGAGGAGCCGATAACAAGCATATATGTGCTAGGGAGAGAGGGGTAGGGGTCGCAAGGGGTCACGGGAGGTCATTGGGGTCGTGGGGGTGAAGGGTCAGGGTTGAGGGGTTCAACAGACAGGTGTATGTATACTTTTGGGGCATATACACAGATGGCTCCGTCGGAATAACGTATGTACAATACAAACCATCCATACAAATTAGGCTCTAAGATATAGAAGTCGTTACATTAGAGTTGGTGGGTAAATGAGCGAGAGTTGGTTGGGGCGACTGGGCCCCCTGGCCTCCCCCCCAGGGTTTAAAATGGGAGCATCCAGGGCCAACAGTACTGCGGCACCGGAACATACCAACTCGGGGCTGGAAAGGGGTGGGACCTGCACAGGAAATATGCTCTTTATAGCAGCTCTTTTTTCTTTAATTTATATATCTTTTTCTCTTTTTTTTTACAGTACAGTGACCACGCCTGTGGGCAGGGCGGTCGAATATTACTCTCTTGCTGAGGAAAGAATCCGTCTTTGGGTCAGCAGGAACTCTGAAGCAGTCTCTGAGCATGGGGGAAAAGTCTTGCGCTCTCTGAGTCACAGCTGCTTCTTTGAAAAGTGCCGAGCTCCCCACACACACATTTACTCACTAATTTATTTACGTACACATCACTTCCTCATGTTTACGATTTCACGATCAGTGTTGTTGTTGTTGTTGTTGTTGAAGTGTCAGGTCGGATATTTCTTACTAAAACTGGGAAGCCCCTGACTGAGGCTAAAATATACATATCTAGCACTTTGATAGTCTACACTGAGGCTTCCAGGGGAAACCAAAACAAGAACAAAACTATGTTAACATCAAAATAAAACACACAGGTTGTGACCACCAGCAGGAGCAAAAGGAAACTCAACTTTAACAAGAAAACAGGGAGCTTAGTAGTCCATCAGAAACCAGACGAGGAGTTCAACGGAAACTCTTTTAACGGATGATTCCGGATGCCAGGGACTGTAGAGTGTACTCCCACTAAGTGTTTCTACGATGTAACAGTACAAGGAAAACAATAAATAAATCAACAAATACATAAATAAATTAACGTACCTTTCAGGATAAAACAAGTCAACACAGTAACCTAATTCTACACCATCACGGGTCCCTCAGACGAGGCGTATCACTTCAACGCAGGCTTTTTGCCAAAATTACATTGTTTTCACAAGGCTTCCTTCCGTACAGTCAAATGTCTTTTGAGTTTTCTTTTTTTTTCTAGCAGAGGTTTACCAGTCCAGTGAGGATCAATCAATCAATCAATCAATCAATCAATCCAGATATATTCAGGACACAGGATAGATGACCCTTGACCTGGGATAGATGACCTTTGACCTTTTCACTTTAGCTGTAGAGGAGGAGCAGGAGATCCCTTAGACCACCATCTCCCATCTCTCCCTCTCCCCTCCAAATCTTTTCTGTCCCAATCTTTCTCAGTAACCCCCACCCCCATCCATCCATCCATCCCCTCTGCCCGACCCCCCCACCCCTGCCATCCCCACCCCCCCTCGCCCCTCTCAGCCGGAGGGGAAGTAGGGTGTGTCGCTGTGGTAGTTGTAGTCCGGACACACCTTCTGCACCAGCTTGTAGTCGGTGCTGTAGAAGGAGATGAATATGCAGATGACCTTGAAGGGCTTGGAGCAGAGCCAGGACACGTGGCTCTGCGTCTGCTCCTGGAAGCAGGTCTTGGACGGGTCGTAGTTGCAGAGCGTGTTCTTGGAGCCCTTCTCCACCTTCTCGTACTCGATGCGGCAGTTGAAGGACTTGGAGTCCTTGGCGTCGATGACCGACTGCTGCGCCGACAGGTCGAACTCCACGATCTTGGTGGGCGGGACCAGGCTGACGGACACGTTCCCTTGGCCCGTGGCGTTGTGGCGGAAGTAGACACTGAAGGTTCCGTTGCCGTGGTCGACGATCTTGCCCGTGATGAGCAGGTTCAGCTTGACCGTCTTGATGTTGGAGTGGAAGTCGCCCCAGCCGAACATCTTCTTGAACTTGCCCGTCTTGACCATGGGCCGGCGCTTGGAGCGCGGCCGCGAGTCGCCGAGGTCCGTGGAGTTGGCCAGCCAGTCCCAGAGGTCCTGCTCCGAGTAGGGTTCCGGCGTCTCGTAGCGCAGGTCCAGCGCCGTGGCGTTCTGGCGCCCCTGCAGCGTCTGGGCCAGCAGCCGGCTGATTGACAGGTCCTTGGCTCCGCCCCCACCACCGGCCCCGCCCCCAGCAGCTCCAGCTCCGCCTCCTGCTGCTGCTGTGGCCCCGCCCCCCATCCAGATGTGCTTGAGAGTGGACCTGGGGCTGCTGCCGGACTTCAGCACCTCAGACTTGCCACCCCCGGGGAGGGAGGCATGGGCACTCGTTACCTGGGAGACGAGGAGAGATGGAGGGAGAGGGGAGGAGGAGGAAGAGAGTGAGAGGGAGAGAGAGAGAGGGGAAGAGGGAGGAAGCGAGAGAGAGAGAGAG
>CM059283.1:6823968-6828968 GCA_030347295.1 Setipinna tenuifilis | reverse complement strand
AAACAGCAAGCCCTGACTCTTGTCAGTCAAAATAAGCATTAAAAACTTGAAAAACATCACACATTAATATATGTGTGTGTGCTGTTAAAAAGTGCCGTTGTGACATTTTCATTCCAGGAATAGGAGGAGAAGATTTTATTCCCGCCTCTTTATTGAACCCTGATTTATCCGCAGACACGAGCTTAATGCCGGCTTCTAAGAAACGTATAATCTTTTTTTTTCTCTCCTCCCTTCTAAATATGCCCTGCAGTCGGGAGTTTGTCTTCCATCCCGTGCATCCGCGCGCTGGCCTCATGCTGAAATTGGACACAGTGTGTGATTATGGAGCAGATGCGCGCGGGCTGGTGGACAGACAGCTCGCGGATGGACCGTTGCTGTCCATGGTGCTGAAACGCGCCTTATCAAGGACGGGCGCGAGGACAGGAGAAAAGTGGCGCCTTCTGCAGTCACACTATCAAGAAAAAGTAATAAAAAAGGAAGAAAGAAAAAGTGTGGCTCCAGGAAAATGTTATTCTTTTAATCTGAAATCTTCTACATTAAATCACCAAATTAAACCGTTAGGCCTTACTTACCCAGTTAAATGTGCCATTAAAAATGTGTTTCAGTTGACGCACATAACCACAACACAAAGCCAAGGCCTGTATAATTAAACAAAAGTTTTTTTTTCTTTCATTTAGACTGCAAGAAAATATTCCCGAATTGATTTAATAAAAATGTGGTGTTTCACATTTTGGACATTTAGCCTTAGTGATTAATATTTTTAAAAATGGACGTAATTTTCAGCCGTGTCTCTTGGCTGGATAAGCTTCGCCTTCTTGTTCTACATGACAATGAAGGGGATTATGGCTTCTATAAAGTCATTTCCGAAACGGCGAATAAACTGCGCGAGTTAAATGACTCCAGCTGTAGTTGAGGCTGAGGCTGAGGCAGGGCGCGTGAAAGCCCGAGCACATTAGCGGGGTTGGAGGAGAGGAGTGACCGCGCCGAGGACCTCGCGCTGATAACAGAGTCCTCGCGCTCAGGGGATTATTCCACATTTATTCCCGCATCTGGAGAAGATAAGGCACGAGGAGACATGTCTGCCCATGGCGGGAAATACACAGACAACGTCTCGCAATCTTATTTTCAGTGGCCCTGCAAAAACAACAATGCATATTTTTTCATCATAGTATAATAATAATAATAATAATAATAATAATAATAATAAAAGTAGGCCTAATAATACTATTTAGATTTTAAAGAAAAAAAGAAAACAATAAATATATACATTTGCGTTTGTAAAAGCAAGTATTAAAATATTAAATTAATAGCAAATCTGGGACTTTTCAAATTCAGTTTCCATTGTGGGGATTGATTAAGGCCTACACAGATTAACATACTGAATACACTGTAGGCCATGATTTAATAATTGTGAATAGACCACGGCTGAAAATGTGTTAGAGAGGTTGTGTGTGTGTGTGTGTGTGTGTGTATGTGGGTGTGTGAGGCTTTCTGTGGATTTAAAGATTTTGTTTTATTTAATTACGCAGGGGCCCATGCATACAAGTCACAAAATATTTTAAAAAAAAAATTCATGTTTTTAAATTATAAATAAGACGGTCTGATTCTGGTGATTTTATGTTACGTTTTGAACATTTTCTTGTTTCTGAGGGACCTAGGAAGGCGCGAGGGCCAGCTTGTGAGCATGCGTGCCTGCCAAGTACAAAATGCACAATTTTCTGTTCACAATTGCAAAAAAAGACTTTGTCATAGAAAACTGCATTGCGCTGTCATAAAAAAACATCACTTGGGGCAAGATGTGTTTGCGTTATTACACGTACCACTGTGTGAATTGAATTTTTTGAGTTTTCAACAATTATTTTTATTATACAGTAATTTACATGTATTAGCTTGGGTTTTAAATCAGGCCACGAGCTCTGCTCCGTAGCACGCGCAAGAGGAGGGAAGTGTGATGACACTCCAGGCCATACATTTCCATTTCCACCCCGTTGTCAGTCACGCGGAGCTCGAGCCTACCCGTTCTCTCCCTCTCTCTCCCCCTCTCTCTCTCTTTCTTTCAGGTAGGCTACTTCCTGAGAGAGGGTTCAGTGAAACAGCCGTTACTGTCGGCCGCACCATGGAGGGCATAATCTCTTGCTCTCGTTAATAATTCCTTGTCATGCCCATCACAGTTCCCGAAAAAAAAGAAATGAAATATTCGAGGTGTTCGAGCCACTTGGTTTCGTGAAGGCACAAGAGGAGAGACAACTTTTTTCCGTTTGACATGGCGCCCCCATGAGGCGAATTCAAAGAACTGCAGACAAAAGTCTTAGCACGGCAAAGCCAAAACACATTACAGCGGGGTGTTTGATATTAGAAGAAATTGTGTAATTTAATGAACAGACTAAAATAAATAGTCAGTGGTGGTTTCCTCAAAACGTCTGACTGAAATTACACCCATACTGTTTTACTTTTGAAGTTCAAAGGGATGTGTGCCAGTCACTACGCGAAAAAAACGCGCCAAGAACACAGAAAAGGGACGTTAATGTTTTACACAGTCATGGTCTTCGGAGCAACAAATAACCAATTTAACTTAGGACATAGTGTCACACTGTCACACACCATCCATACATTAACAACTCTCCTCATTTCCCCATATTTCAAGCGCTGCCTGGGCGTGCGTAAACAAACATGTTATGGACATTCCCGAACTTCCAGTCGCTACAGGGGGGCAAGGATGGGGGATATCAGGACGGTTTCTCTGGTCAGATACTCACCAGGTCGGCGGCATACACCAGCAGAAGCACGGCGCACCAGCACGTAGCCTGCATCCTCCTCGGTCCCAAACTTCCACTAATTTCCCTGCTGCGCTGCTGGTCTCCGTTCGTCTTGAGGAACATTAGATCCACCGAGTTGCCCGCCTCACAGCGCGCCAGAGTACCTCTCCAGCCCGGCTAAAAATGACTTTATACACTCCATGACCACTGAACAGGCTTAGTCTTGGAGAGGCGGGCGGGAGGAGCGGTAAAAGTGCGAGTTAGACCGGCTTAAATCCAGACAATAGGCTGAACGGGCTCATAATTCAAGCAAGGTGCGCGGGGTGGCTGAGTGAGGGGAGCGAGCATGAGAGAGAGAGAGAGCGAGAGCAAGAGCGCGAGACAGAGAGAGAGAACCTGGACACTCGTGGGATTGTCCTGCAGCTGCCGTGCTCCTTTTCACGCGCCCTTTCAGTCACAGGAGCATTTATACCGCGCGCTCTGACACACGCGCCAACCGTACATCCGGAGAGCAGCTGGGTTCCAGCCAGAGAGGGACGGCGCGGGAGGAGGGACTTAGCGCGAGATGGATGAGTAGGGGGACCGGAGAACGGCACGAGATTGGTCCGAGGCGCGAGACTAACAGCCTGGCGAAGACTTTGTGGAGTCCGGAGCTGCTCAGAGAAGCTTTTCATTTGCAGAGGAAGACAGACCGTTACGGTTCACAGGGATGATCTCACCGACACACACACAGGCACACACACACACTCTCTCTCACACACACACACACACACATACAGGGAGAGAGAGAGCGAGAGAGAGAGAGAAAGAGAGAGAGATATGTTTTGTCACTATACATCTCATTCTGTTCCCCTGGTGCTGTCTTTAACAGCAGCTTGTCTGGTTATTCCGCTGCAAATCTGCCCTACAAAGGCAAAGTGCAGTAACTGCGCAAACAGACAAACTGAGAAAATGCCTCTTAAGTTGTCACAGTGCCCAGGCAGAGACGCTGCAGGTATAACAGTGGCGATGCTTCTAGGGACTTCCTTAAGAGGAAGACGCAAACAGAAGAAGGTGTTATGAAGTCCATTTCCAGTCTTCACTGAATTTGACAAAATAAGCAGTTAGTGCCCTTTGGCTTTCCAGGGCAGCCATGTTTACGGGGTCTTCTGACACAGACAGACAGACAGATACACACAGACAGTCAGACAGACAAAATACACAAACAGACAGTCAGACAGACGGGCAGCCACACAGACAGACAGATACACAAACTGATAGTCAGACAGACAGAAAGTCAGACATGCAGAATATCAGACAGACAGACAGGCATCCCATAGGTGTGTGTCTTGCATCTGTTGGGTTACACTCATGGAAAAGATCAAAATGTCTGACGAAAGGGATTGGTGAATAGCCACAAATCATATTCACACATACACACACACAACCACACACACACACACACTCAGAATCCCAGCTACACACACACACACAAACAGAAACATACACATACACACACACACATACATGCACACACACACACACACACACACACACACACACACACAGACACAGACACGATCGCACACATACGTGCACACACGCATGCATATTTGTGTGTGTGTGTACCTGGGATGCTGAGTGTATGTGTGTGTGTGGGTGTGTGTACCCTGGATGGTGTATGTGTGTGTGTATGTGTGTGTATCCTGAATGCTAAGTGTGTGTGTGTGTGTGTGTGTGTGTGTGTGTGTGGGTGTGTGTGTGTGTGTGGGGGGGGGGGGGGGGGTGTATACACTGAATGTTGTATATGTGTATATACCCTGGATGGTGTGTGTGTGTGTGTGTGTGTGTGTGTATGAACCTGTGATGCTGAGTGTGTGTGTGTGTGTGTGTGTGTGTGTGTGTGTGTGTGTGTGTGTGTGTGTATGTGTTTGTGTTTGTGTGTGTGTGTAGCTGGGATGCTGAGTGTGTGTGTGGTTGTGTGTGTGTGTGTGTGTGTGTGTGTGTGTGTAGCTGGGATGCTGAGTGTGTACTTTCCCAACATCAGAATGGCAGGAGGATCCAGCAGCTCTTTTTCTCCCAGCCAGAGAACGACAGCAGGAGAGAGGGAATAAAGAGGAGGAGATGGGGAGGAGAGAAGGAGAGAGGGAGAGAAAAGAGGGAGAGAGAATGAAAGAAAAAGGGGGTGGAGAAAGAAAGGAAAGGAGAGGGAGAGAGGGAACAGAGGAGGAGAGAGGGAGGGAGAGAGGAGAGGAAGGAAGAGAG
>CM059283.1:6803968-6813968 GCA_030347295.1 Setipinna tenuifilis | reverse complement strand
AAGATTATCAGAGGGAGGACTCGACGTCCTCTCCTCCCGGCGTCCGGACACACAACGGACCGAACGGAACTTCCCCCCGTGTCTGCTGTCTCCGGAGCCAGATAGCCACGCGCGCTCTGCTGCCCCAACCCCAGCCCCAGCCCCAGCCCCAGCGCGCGCTCTGACATCTCTCTTCCTTAATCAGATTCCTGCTTGATCGTGATACCGCAGAGGTCGCGCCAAAGTCACCCGCCTGGAGTGCCTTGGCGGTGGGGCTTAATTGATTAACTGTGGCGGCAGAACTTCCTTCTCTTAGCGGGAGAGCTGAGCTGGAAAGCAGGAGGTGATTGTGATAATTACTGATTTGGCGCCGCCGTGCTTCAGATCCCGATCTGTGATGGTAATCACGAGAGCATTGTGTCCGGGCTGATTAAGAGCGCGCAGGACAGGGGGAGAGATGAGCTTCCTGCGGGGAGAGGTTACGGGTGGCGTGTGTGTGTGTGTGTGTGTGTGTGTCGGGGTTGAACTGGATAAGGGCTCTTGTGTCAAATCCAAACGGTTCAGACATCAGTGTGTGTGTGTGCCATAATGTAGTATGTCACTCTCCCTCTGAAGGTTGTTTGTCCCGCTCGGGTGTGGCGGGTTGTCTCACAGTGACACACTTGATCATAAACATTCTCAGAAACATACAGGGGGAGACCGCTTCGCCTCTACGGCCAGAAGAGCACACAGTGCCGCATTCACAGACCCTTCGAAGCGCAGCAGGCCCATGGCGGTCCTTTGGGGACACCTAGCGGTCTGGAATGGAACAGCAAGCACCAGGCTGGATGGGTTTTTTTTTTATTTTTTATCTCAAACGGGTCTGAATCACTGGACCAATACTGATCCAGCCAGTTAAGATCACATCATCATCATCATCTGTACTTAAGTGATGTTTGTGTGTGGGCATGACCATGCTTTAATAAAGTGGTTTTCCTCTAATGGGGTTTATATACAGTATGCCATAGAGTGCAGATACCACATCTGCTGATGACCGGTTCTGCGTGAGTGGGCCCTCTTCCCCTCACTGTAGGGTGGTGGATGCTGAGAATGTGGTTGGCTTGAAACATCACTTGGTGAGGAACGTGAAAAAAAGTATAAAATCAGGAAGCTGAAGTGTGCTGACCTCTCCTTTAAGTCTTGGATTTCTTCTGTTTTTCTGTGCAGTTGGTGATATTTCTATGCAGTCAATAATATATCTGTGTGAGAATTGGTGCATTTTTGCAGTTAGTGATATTCTCTATGGCATCAGTGATATTTCTTTAGAGTCAGTGATATTTTAATGTAATTGCCCTTAACAATTGGATTCTCTTTTCTGATTGGCTGATGGGGTGGGCATTAACTGGCTACCTTTGAAGCAGATCTTAAAAATTAAAATCAGTGTTCCATACAAAGATTCTAGAACACTCCACTCTAGAATCTTTGTATCTATATCAACACATTTATGTATGGTAACCATAACAACTCTAGCAGCCAAATCAACAGTTAAACAACTGTTTATCCCATGCTCTACTTTTCCTTAGCGGATGCTATAAAGTAGCAAATCAATCAATGGAGGGAACTGTGGATTAAAACTGTTTCCTAGATGCAAACAGGAGATAAGGGGGATAACAACCTTCAAGGTGACTGGTTTAATAATGGCAAAGTGGAGGCAAAGAACTGCATGATGTAAGTTACACATAACAGTCTAATGAGCTAAGTTGTAAGCAACTGGACTACTTTTAGACGTTGAAGACGTTTCACCTTTCATCAAAAAGGCTTCTTCAGTTTTGGATAAAAGGTGAATTGTCTTCAAGCTACTAACAGAAGTCCAGTTGCTTACAATTTAGCTCATTTGACTGACATGACCTGGATGAATGAGATTCTTCACAGACTCACATATGAGAGGTTCTAGAGCTAGAGAAGACCGTTGCCCATGTGAACGCACTCAATAACAGGGGTATCCTGCTATTTTTGTTTCTTTGGGGGGTACTGGGTCTTGATCAGGGGTTACCGTACCCCCCAAAGAAACAAAAATACCAGGGTTGGGGGGTACCAACACATGAATGTAATTAATGTCAAATGTAAAAGGTAGTACCCCCCCCAATTATGGAGTGCTAACTGACCATAAGCAGTGTGAGACGCTGTGTTTTTTGACGTGTTTATTATCAGCAAGTCATCAGGTACATTTATAAACAACCTGTAGGAAAGACAAGAGCCCGCTGGTCCCATTGGGCACTCGGTGGCGCCCAAGCAAAGATCAGTAACGTTACACACACACACACACACACACGCACACACGCACACGCACACACGCACACACTCTCTGTCTCTCTTTCTCAGACACACACACACACCCTGTCTCTCTTTCCCTGACACATACAAACACAGTCTCTCTCTCTCTCTCTCTCTCTCTCTCTCTCTCTCTGACACACACACTTTCTCTCTCTCTGACTCTCTCTCATTCTCTCTTTTTCTAAAACACACACACACACATTCATACAAACACAGAGACAGTTTAATACTAAACATCGTTTGCAATACAAAAAGAAATGAAAATATGTATATATATAGTACATAAAAAATCAATCAATAAATAAAACATTATGCATGTATTTACAACTAGAAATAAGAAATAAGTCAGGCAAAGAAAGAAAGATAAAAATAACATTTCCATTCCCCTGCTACGAGAAGCTTTACAAAAGATGCACATATGATATAGCAGTAGATGTGGCGATACCCTTCATTTACCATCCAATATGCTCATGTCAATGATATGCAGTTAGATACCATGGGAGTGGCTATGTTCAGGACGACGATGAATGCTATATGATATGCTATGATATGTCAGATGTCCCATAGAAACACAAGTATCTCAAGTGTGTGTGTGTGCGTGTGTGTGTGTGTGTGTTATTCCCCCCATCTTTTAGGGGAAGGCGTGTTACTGTTTGAAGTTCACACACATGTGTTGATCATATAATTCATTTACAGATTAGTGTGACACACACACACACACACACACACACACACCTCCCTGTAGTTTATTAGTTAGTCAGTCAGCTTCAGCAGCCTTAACAGACCAGTGTTCAGGAAGACTAGTGTGTCTCTCTCTCTCACACACACACACACACACACACACACACACACACACACACACACACACACACACACACCATTAGGTAAAGGATGAGGAGAGGCAGAGAGAGAGAGAGTGTAATTATGAAACGAAATATGAAATAAATAAAATATTTACATGCTGTTCCGTCACTCGCCCCCCCCTCCCCACCCAGGGAGAGCAAATCAAGGTAAACAAACAAACAGGAGTGAGTTCCCATCATCAATAAATACAAACAAACAAACAAACAGATATGACCCCCCACCCTCAATGATGACCAAGCAAACATCAGCGAGGGGGGGGGGGGTCTCAGCGTTAATAAATAATAAAAAGGTCTGCGCCATCTTTACACGCCCAACACAAGACTGTACACCATCTTGGTCTTGGTCTGATCTGAGAGAGGCAGGTTACTATGGCGACGCCCACACTTCACATGATCGAGCACTAATATAGTGCACTATGGAGTCAGGAGGAGAGGAGAGGAGGAGGAGGAGGAGAGGAGAGGAGGAGGGGAGGAAAGATGGAGGAGAGGAGAGGAGGAGGAGGAGGAGGAGAGGGGAGGAGAGAAGGAGGAGAGGAAAAGAGAGGGTAGGAGAGGAGAGGAGGAGGGGCGAGAGGAAAGGAGAGGGGAGGAGAGAAGAAGAGAGGAAAGTGCAGAAGAGGGGAGAGGAAGAGGAAGAGAAGGAAGAGAGGAGAGGAGGGGAGATAAAGACAGGAGTGGTGGGAGGAGAGAAGGTAAGAAACAGAGAGGAGAGGAGGAGAGCAGAGAGAGGACGAGAGGAGGAGAGATAAGAGAGGACAGAAGGAGGCATGTTAATGATCCACCAATCAGAAAAGCTGTTCATAAACACCACAACCAGCAGCTCATTACAAAGAGTATCTTCACAGAGGTGTGTATGTGTGTGTGTGTGTGTGTGTGTATGTGTGTGTGCTGAAGTATGTATCGTCGTGTCTGATGTCCCTGTCCTCCAGACAGAGACTCTGCCCTCAGTATCAGCAGACTGCAGCTGTGGTGTCTTCAGGTGGAGCAATGTGGATGGAGAGGGTGTAGCTGTGGCATGTCCAGGTGGAAAGGGTGGAGCTGCTGAAGACAGGTGGAGCTGTTGTGCTGTGGTGTCTCCAGGTGGAGCAGTGTGAATGGGCCAGTGGTGTAGCTGCTGTGGAGTCTCCAGGTGTAGTAGTGTGGATGGAGAGGGTGGAGTTGCTGAAGACAGATGGAGCAGGTGTCTGATACCTCTTTTCCACCTGGACCATTCTGGTTATGGTACCAGACTGCTGCTATGGTGTGTTCAGGTGGATGGACCGGTGGAGCTGTTTCTGGTGTGTTGGCAGTGTGGATGGAGTGGTGGAGCTGTTTCTGGTCTGTGGCAGTGTGGATGGAGTGGTGGAGCTGGTGTGGTGTCTTCAGCTGGAGCAGTGTGGCTGGACCGGTGGAGTTGCTGAAGACAGGTGGAGCAGGTGTCTGAAACCTCTTCTCCACCAGCTGGAGCTGTGGTGTTGTGTGGCTGCAGTGTAAAGGTGGAGCAGGTGGATTACTGTGGATGGAGTGGTGTAGCTGTTGGACCAGTGTGGCTGGTGTGGTGGAGCTGCTGTGTTGTAGTGTGCTCAGGTGGCGCGATGTGGCTGGACCAGTGGAGCTGTTGTGTTGCCCTCAGGTAGAGCAGTGTGACTGGAGAGGGTGGAGCTGCTGTGTTGTCTCCAGGTGATACAGTGTTGAGGGTGGAGTGGGGTTGCTGAAGACAGATGGAGGTGATACCTCTTTTCCACCAGGACTGTTCTGGTGCTGCTGCTGTGGTATCTTCAGGTGGAGCAATGTGGCTGGACCAGTGGAGCTGTTGTGTTGTGGTGTCTCCAGGTGGATTAGTGTGGCTGGACCAGTGGAGTTGCTGTGGTGTCTCCAGGTGGAGCTGTTGTGTTGTGGGGTAGCTGCTAAAGGCAGGTTGGGCTGGTGTCTGAGTGCTGCTGCTATGCACAGATGGTGGGTGGGTGGTGGTGTGAGCGTGGGTGGATGTGGGTGTGGGTGTGGTCTCAGGCAGTGCTGCAGGGTCACCAGAGGGGGGCAGTGCAGAGCAAGGAGGAGAAAGGTGGTGGGGGGAGGGGGGTTGGGTGAGGAAGGGTCGAAGAAGTACTGTAAGGTGTGCTTTTTGTCGTTTGTCGTGCCGTGATGATCCAGCTCTTCTCTCTCTCCGACCAACCATCACCATGAATCCATTGTGCAGAAGAAAAAACGCAACAAAAAACAAAAAATGGCAACGAAGAAAAAAAAAAGGCAAACTTCCTCAAGAAGACAAGAGTGTTCCAAGGCTCTCGTGAAATAAAGTGTTCTCAAAGAAAGGTTATAAAAAAGACAGAAAGAGAGAGAGAGAGAAAAGAGAGCGAAAGAGAGAGAGAGAGAGAAAGAGAAGAAGGGATGAGTATGTCGAGGGTCCTTATAAACATGGAGTCAGTCTCTGAGTCGTCAGAGTCCTTTACAAAAATCACATCAGTCCAAAGAGAGTCCATCTGGCCTCGTCATGGCTTGGGCTGCACCCATGGCCAGCTCTCTGAATGTGTGTGTGTGTGTGTGTGTGTGTGTGTGTGTGTGTGTGTGTGTGTGTGTGTGTGTGTTAGTTCAGACGCTGAGATAGAATAAGCAAAGCGCTTAAGCAGAAGAAGTGTACTGTTTGCTTTGAGCATCTTGTAGTTCAGGCTTGAGAGAGATTTTGCGACAGGAGTTGAGCATGTGTATATGTGTATGTGTATATGCATTGTGTGTGTGTGTGTGTGTTAATGTGTGTGTGTGTGTGTCTACATGTCCGCGTCTCCGTCGTAGGCCAGCGTGAGGGGCTTGAGGCGGTTGTTCTGGTGGTGGTGGTGGAGATGATGTCGTCTCTGAGGCTTCTTTGGTTTTTTACTGGAGGAAGAGAAGAGAGAGGAGGGGGGGTGTCAGACACAGATGGTACAATCCAAATACCCATTTTAAATGGTAAATGGTACATTCTAGGCTATTGTTCTGGCCCAGTGTCAGTGTTCCAGCCAGCTGAAGCCAATGAATATAGACAGTCATTGGTTGAAGTCAATGAATATAGACAGTCATTGGTCGAAGCCTGATTATTTTGGGTACACCAAGATGGCTGCCAGTCATGTGACTCATAGGCTTCAACTCATGTCGGCCATCTTGGTACACCCAAAGTGAATGGATAAGTCCCGCCCCCTTGGCTTCACGTCCAATAGCTGGTGTGGACTGCTCGCACCACCTCCAATCATACTACCTCCATGTTCTGACCTCACACTGAACAAGTGGAATCTATGAGTTTTCGTTTTGGTGATTATGTACAAAATCGGTGAGTGTACATTTGTCAATAAAATAGAAATATACTGTACTAAATATTCAAATAACCTCTAATAACCCACTGAGTCTTAGATATTCCTCTTGGAGGGATGTGTGTTTAGTTTTGAACACGACAGAGAGTTAGTAAAACATGCCATACACATCCAGCACCTGCAGGTCAGCCTGGGTAGGGACACTTTGATTTGGAGTGTGTTTGTGTGTGTGTGTGTGTGTGTGTGTGTGTGTGTGTGTGTGAGAGAGAGAGAGAGAGAGAGAGACAGAGAGACAGAGACAGAGACAGAGTTTAGACAAAACACAAGATACTTGTGCACCTAGAGAGACTACCTTTGGGAGAAGAGATTAAGCCTTTCTAACTACAAAACTCAGCATGCTATTGTTTGGGAGAACACTTAGCACTTTAGGGTTTTATCATTATTATTATTATTTCCTGAGTTCTGAGTCATATTGTTGGATTTGTTTGCTAAGTCGCAGGGTGTAGATGGTCTATAAAAAAATTTCCAGGACACTTCATCAGCTGTAGTGCACCTCAGGATAAATGGGTGTTTCAGGCCTTTAGTCACTACACACCCTCCTCTGAGGTGGCCAAAACCATGTAAGGTGAATAATCCTTAGTGTGTGTCCAGTATCCAATTAGTCAGTATTGTCCTCTAAGAAGAAGTCCTAATTTGGTGAAAGAGAGAGAGAGAGCAAAAAAGAAAGACAGAGAGAGAGAGAGAGAGAGAGAGAGAAAGAGAGAGAGAGAGAGAGAAAGAGAGAGAGAGTGTGTATGTGTGTGTGTCTTTATGCATGTTTGACTCTTCATGGCTACAAAAAGCTGAGCTCTGCTGCCATCTAGTGTCCACTGTGAGGTCATGCAGTGTTCCTCAGGTCCTCAGGGTTAGAGCCAGCGGTTCTCATGCAGTCCTGGTTCCTTTAATCATGGGGTCTAATAGAACCACGGTTCTCTGGGTGAATGCTCTGTGGTTCTAGCACTAAGCCAGTTAGGTTAGTAGACTGGACTTCTTTGTGGAGCTTGAAGACGTTTCACCTTTTATCCAAAAGGCTTCTTGAATTCTGGCCTAATGATATAGACGGTAGCCAGTTCACATTCTCTGGATTCTGTGACCATGACGACTCTTACTCCAATTCCCACCTTGACTGGTGACTCATGTGACCCTTTTGTCACATAATGAGGGCCGTGGTCTACAGCTCAACCTCCAGTGGTCCAGAGATATAGCTCCTGGTTCCCTATCATCAGGCCAGAACTTAGAGAGCCTTTGGGATTAAAGGTGGAACATCTTCAAGCTCCAACAAGAGGTCCAATTGCTTACAATTTAGCTCCTTTGACTACCATGACCTGCATGAATGAGTATCTGCACAGTTTTGCTATGGTTCCCTGATTACACAAAATGGACTTGAAATAGTGACATTTTTGGACCAAGTGTCACCGTACCAACCCGTGTGGATTGTCTAAAAACATCACTATTTCAAATCCAGAATGCACTGCTTTAAGCCAGCCACTGGCCAGCCAGACCGTTTTAAACAAGCCCACTTTTAGGGTAAAATGATGCCATTATGACTACCATGGCCTGCATGAATGAGAGTCTTCTCAGATCAGTTAGTAGACCAGTATGAAAGCAAAGCTGCCACAGCCCCTTGCAGGCACAGGAAGTGACCTCACTACAGGAAGCTGAGGGGTTGGGGGAAGAGGAAGTGAGCCACAGCCTCCGCAAAAAAAGAACTACAACTCCCAGACTTACCTCAGCGGCGACTGGGACACACAGAGACACACAGTTGCACATCAGTTTTTAAAGTGTTATAACCAGTTATAACCACATACAGGGTCATACATGAAGTCATTACTTTACCTATACAGTAAAACTATGGGATCACTGCACTGACAACATCACACACACACACACACACACACACACTTTAAGTTGACTGGACTGCATGTGTTGTTGACTGGGTGGATGGATGGATGGAGATGATGGCATGTGTGTGTGTGTGGATGACTGATCATGGCATACCTCTTTCACACCACTAGGGGGCACTGTGACAGAACCAAAACTGAGCTGCGTATGTCTGCATCCAGCCAAGCCAGGGCCAAGTTCAATAGCACAATATTTTTGTTATGTTTTGCTATGGTTTCCTGATTAAACAACATGTTTGGTTGCAACGTTGTGCAATGGTTTGCAACAGGCTTTCAAGTTTGTTTTCTCCTGTTTGCTAGGTGTGTTCAAGATGTTTCCCAGTCAGCACTAGTGTGCATTAACTCCTGTGTTTGGTAAAACAAATGTAGTATTTCAAATGTCCTAGACAATAGACAAGGATGGCGAAAAGAGTCGCCTTCTCAGCCACTGTATTCACTGTAAGGCTTGCATCACACAGCAGGTTGTTCGGTGTACTTCTCTTTTTGATGAATTAAACATTTTGCAGACATTCTGTGCTAGAGCAGCTAATCTTCACTCTCTCTAAAGGTCAATATACACCACAGACATTTTAAAGATGTCTAGTAAGGTCTGTCTGTCGCTTTTAGATACAGTCGCACTGGAAGCAGTTTACAGCCGCAGCAGAAAGCACTTTTTTACACTCTTATTTTGTATTTTTATTTTTTTCTATTTTGGGGTAAAACTAAAAGACACACAGAGGTAGGAGTGTCTCCTGGCAATGTTATGCATTATCATCAGTCAATTCTATGGTTTTGGTGGGTGGCTGTTTCTGGGTCTGGGTTGTGTTATAAACTTAGGTAAATGCTTGAGGTTAATTAAACATTTTGCAGACACTCTGTGCTACGCCAGCTAATCTTCACTCTCTCTCTAAAGGCCAATTTACACCACAGCCATTTTTGAAGGCGTCTAGTAATGTTTGTCTACCGCTTTTGGATACAGTCGCACTGGAAGCAGAAAGCGCATTTTTACATTTTTACACTCCTACTTTGGGTTAGAACTAAAACACAAGGGAGGAGTGTCTCCTGGCAATGTTATGCAGCATCATCAATCAATGTTATGGTTTTGATCACCTCTCTTTCGTATTGTGCAAATTTGGCTTAAAAGGGTTGAGTTTAGCTACAGCTGTCTCTCAGTAGTGTTATAAACGTAGGTAGAGGTAGGGTTGAGGTCACAGCAAGTGTATGATTGTGCTGTTTCTGTGCCTTGATTAAGTTAATAAACTGAGCTAAAGGGTTGAGGTTAGCACTATTAGCACTACTATCACTGTTAGCACTAACACTACAGACACTAGCTCCTCTACTGCTCACCTTCATCATCACGTCCAGCTGACTCTTTATGAAGGCACATGCGTGTGTGTGTGTGTGTGTGTGTGTGTGTAGGTGAGTGTGTGTGTGTGTATGTGTGTGTGTGTGAGGTACGAAGGCACATGCAAGTGTGTGTGTGTGTGTGTGTGTGTGAGAGTGTACATGTGTGTGTGTGTGTGTGTGTGCGCGCGAGTGTGTGTGTGTGAGGTAGTGAGGTAGGTAGGTAGGCAGGCCCGCCTCCCCTTAGTAAATGCACATGCATGTCTGTGTGTGTGTGTGTGTGTGTGTGTGTGTGTGTGTGTGTGAGTGTGTGCGTGTGTGT
>CM059283.1:6793968-6798968 GCA_030347295.1 Setipinna tenuifilis | reverse complement strand
ACACACACACACACACACACACACACACACACACACACACACACATACTGTATATACACATATGTACACATGTAGGAACACATACATGTATGTGTTTCCAACACTGTGTTTGTCCCTTTCTGTCCTCCATATTGACAACCAGGGTCTTAAGTAACATCACACGCATACACCTAGACCCACACACTCACACACACACACACAAAACACACACACACACACACACACACACACACACACACACACATATATATATACACATGTAGGAACACACATGTATGTGTTCCTAACACTCTGTCTCTTTCTGTCTTCATCCTCTTTCTTGCTTTGCCCAGTTGCTACTTGACCAATCACTGCCCCTGGCCTAAGACTACCGACCAATCACTGCATCTGGCCTAAGACTAACGACCAATCACTGCATCTGGCCTGAGACTAAAGACCAATCACTGCACCCTTGTTCCGGCATCTCTTCCTCAGTGACTGCCTGAGGATAACAAAAAAACAAAGAAAACAAATCCATTCATACACACACTACACACACAAACACACGCTAACATACACAAATACACAGGCATGCACGCACGCACAAACGCATCTTGACAATGCAATGTACAATGTACAATGTAAACAGAAGTACTCCTGAATCCCAGCTCCACTACAGCCAATAAGAAGCCAGATGTCAGAATAGAGTTCCTCTAATTGGCCATTGGCTAATCCTCCAACTGTTCCAGCCAATGAGAGTGTAGAGATTAGACGAGGGCTTTCCCCATTGGCTTCTGGGGCACATGCCATGTAGCATGGTACTGTACATGTAGATGAGTAGGGAGGCAGAGAGGAATGGAGGGGGGGGATAGAGAGAAAGGGGGATAGAGAGATGGACAGAGAGAGAGGGAGAGAAAAAGAGATGGAGAGAGGGGAGAGGAATGGAGAGATTGGAGAGAGGAATGAAGAGAGAGAGATGGTGAGAGGCAGAGAGAGAGATGAAGAGAGGCAGAGAAAGAGGGAGATAGAGAGGCACAGACAGAGAGGCAGAGAGAGAGAGGGATGAAAAGAGGAGTGGGAAAGAGGGAGAGATATAGGCAGGAGGGAGAGAATGGGAGGAGAAAGAGAATTTAGAATTCTGCATGTATAATATGAAAGGCAACAGAGATGAAAGCAAGGGGGGGGGGTAATGGGGGGGGGGCAAAAGAATGTTGGCAGGGGCAGATGAATAGGGGGAGGGAGGGGTGGAAGATGGGAGAGGGGGGGATAAAGACAGAAAATGAAGAGGAGCGCAAGAGAGAGAAAAAAAGTGAATGATAGAGAAAGATAAGAAGAGATGAAACAGAAACAAAAAGAGAGTTAACGAGGGAGAGAAAGAGAGGAAAGAGGAAGAGGAAGAGCAGAGAAAAGGAGGAAGTGAGCGTAGGATGGAGAGATAGACAGAGATGGAGAGTATAAAAGTGAAAGAGAAAAAGAGAGACAGAGAGAAGGATGAAAAGAAAGAGAGCAAGATGTAGAGGAAGAGAGGAGGAGGAGGAAGGGAGTGTATGGCAGGCAGGAAGAGGAGGAGGAGGGAGAGGAAGAGAGGTGGAGGAGAGAAAAGAGAGAAGGAGGAGGAAAATAAGGAGAGCAAGATGTAGAGGAAGAGAGGAGGAGGAAGGGAGTGTATGGCAGGCAGGGAGAGGAAGAGAGGAGGAGGGAGAGGAAGAGAGGTGGAGGAGAGAACAGAGAGAAGGAGGAGGAAAATAAGGAGAGCAAGATGTAGAGGAAGAGAGGAGGAGGAAGGGAGTGTATGGCAGGCAGGAAGAGGAGGAGGAGGAGGGAGAGAAAGAGAGGTGGAGGAGAGAAAAGAGAGAAGGAGGGAAGGAGGGGAGGAGAGGAGAGGTGGGCAGGTGATGGTACTGCAGAAAGAGTTTGATCTGCTCCACTCATCCATATTCATGACACACACACACACACACACACACACACACATAGCTGATGAATATTCATGTGAAACTAAGGTGTGTGTGTCAAGTTAGTGTGTGTGTGTGTGTGTGTGTGTGTGTGTGTGTGTGTGTGTGTGTGTGTGTGTGTGTGTGTGCGTGTGTGTGTGTGTGTGTGTGTGTGCTGTCTAGTGTATCTGCTACATCTGGCCACTACATGTCTGTGTCTGTGCCAACACATTCCCTTCCAACATTTACACACCCCCTCACACTCACACACACACATCACTCGCGCAGGATATGTGCTGAGGATGCACTGAGGGTGCAGTAGGCTACACACACACACACACATGCATACACACACACACACACACCACACACACATACACACACACACACACACACACACACACACACACACACACACACACACACACACACAGGGAAAACTGCTCTTGAAACAGGATGACAATCCTCCTATAATTAACACAGGACGCTATCTGACTATTAAAGCTATGATCACTTGGGGGCGCTGTTGCGTAAGCAGCTCTTTATCAAAGATGGTAGATAGGCAGAGCAAGATACCTCATACTAGTTCATGTCTATGGGAGCAAAGATGGTAGATAGGCAGAGCAAGATACCTCATACTAGTTCATGTCTATGGGAGCAAAGATGGTAGATAGGCAGAGCAAGATACTTCATGCTAGTTCATGTCTATGGGAGCAAAGATGGTAGATAGGCAGAGCAAGATACTTCATGCTAGTTCATGTCTATGGGAGCAAAGATGGTAGATAGGCAGAGCAAGATACTTCATGCTAGTTCATGTCTATGGGAGCAAAGATGGTAGATAGGCAGAGCAAGATACTTCATGCTAGTTCATGTCTATGGGAGCAAAGATGGTAGATCTGCCAAGATACTTCATGCTAGTTCATGTCTATGGGAACAAAGATGGTAGATAGGCAGAGCAAGATGCTTCATGGTAGTTCATGTCTATGTGAGCAGAGATGGTAGATATGCTTCATGCTAGTTCATGTCTATGGGAGCAAAGACGGTAGATAGGCAGAGCAAGATACTTCATGCTAGTTCATGTCTATGGGAGCAAAGATGGTAGATAGGCAGAGCAAGATACTTCATGCTAGTTCATGTCTATGGGAGCAAAGATGGTAGATAGGCAGAGCAAGATACTTCATGCTAGCTCATGTCTATTGGAGAAAAGATGGTAGATAGGCAGAGCAAGATACTTCATGCTAGTTCATGTCTATTGGAGCAAAGATGGTAGATAGGCAGAGCAAGATACTTCATGCTAGTTTATGTCTATGTGAGCAAAGATGGTAGATATGCCAAGATACTTCATGAGTTCATGTCTATGGAATCAAAGTGGGGATCAGTTCCGGCTGCATAAATAGGCCTGTTGCTGACGTGGTTAGCTGTAGAAATTCTAGGGTTCTGGCACAGAGCTCAATGGTACAGAGCATGCCTCTGCACTGCATAGAGGGGGGTTAGTCCCCCCCCCCCCCCCCCCCCCGCGTGGGTCAGAGGTCACGGTCAAGAGTCAAGGGTCGTAGGTCAGATCCAGTCCCCACATTCATTTTCTGCCTTCTAAAACAATACACTTCAACTAAAGCTACAATGCTTTAAAAGCCTTAATAGTGAGAATATTAATGCAGAACTCATTTAAAAACCTTCAACAATATGATGACTGGAGTCACTACAATCACTTAAAATATGAAATAGTCGAACCAATGAAGCTACAATTGCTAAAATAGCTAAAATAATGTGACTACTAAAGCTGGAATCGATAAAGAGCCACACAGAATCTGTATAACCAAGCTACAGACCCTACAACAGCAATCCCTGACAACTGTGTGTGTGTGGGTATGTATATGTGTGTATGTGTTTGTTCAGCAGGTGTGCACAGTGGCGGTCAGTGTGTGTTTACAAGGTGTGTATGCAGTATTTGTTTATGTGTCCGTGCATGCGTGCATATGTGTGTGCGTGTGTGTGTGTGTGTGTGTGTGTGTGTGTGTCCAAATGTTTATCAGGTGGGCTTGCTGGACTTGTTTCATTACAGAACAATAATGAGATTTGTCAGCTCTGATGCTGATTTACACACACACCAAGGCAGCTCAGTAATAGAGACATACACTCTCTCTCTCTCGCACACACACACACACACACACACACACACACACACACACACACACACACACACACACACACACAGGTGGCAGCTCAATAATACCATAACATATCAGCACACATATACACATACACGTACACACATACACTTTTTCACGCACGGACGCACACACACACGATGAAAAAAAAAACATGTCATCACACACATATCTGTGAAAAAAGGTCTTGTTCAGGAACTTTAATAATAGAGATCTCTGTCAGTAGGTGTATTCTCACACACACACACACACTCACACACTCACACACACACACACACTCTTTAATAATAGACACTCTCTCTGTCAGTGGGTGTGTTTTGCTACGCGGTTTAAAGAACGATAGCTGGGCATGGTGACAAGCTAAGGGATTACTATGTCAGTGTGTGTGAGATTGTGTGTGTGTGTGTGTGTGTGTGTGAGAGAGAGAGATTGTGCGTGTGTATATGTGTGTGTGTGTGTGTGTGTGTGTGTGCATGTGTCACATTCCTGTGGATTATAAAGCTCATTTCCATAGAGATTATTCTATAGTGGTTGTCAGAGCCAGCAGAACTGTCACACACGCTCTGCTCCTCCCCTCCCCCTCTCTCGCTCTCTTCCTCTCTCCTTCTCCTCCCCCTCTCTCCATCTCTGCCTTTCATCCCCCTCTCCCTATCTCTTCCTCTCTCCATCTCCTCACTTCCTCTTCTCCGCTTTTTCCCTCTGTCCTCCCTTTCCTCTCCTCCTCCTGTTCTCCTCTCATTTGCTCTCCTCTCCTCCTCTTCTCCACCTATCTCCACCCACCTCTCGTCTTCTCCTGTCCACCTCTCTTTTTCTCCTCTCCTCCTCTCTTCTTCTCGTTTCTCCATTTCCTCCCCCCTATCTTTACTGTTGTCCTTATATCTTCTCTTCTCTTCTCTTTTCCTCTACTCTTCATTTCTGC
>CM059283.1:6781468-6786468 GCA_030347295.1 Setipinna tenuifilis | reverse complement strand
ACTCTCTGAGTCTCTCTCTCTTTATTTCTGTCTGTCTCTTTCTATGTCTCTCTGTCTCTCTTTCTCTTCCTCTGTCTTTGTATCTCTCTCTCTTTCTCCCTCGCTCTGTCTCTCTCTCTCCCTCTCTCTCTCTCTCTCTCTCTCTATCCCCTAGTTGATGATTCCTGTGCTGCTATCTGATGCCTCTACCACATCCCTCCTGAGCCCATTAACCCCCTACTAGTTATCTTTACTCTCGCACAACATCTGAGACTTCACACACACACGCATGCACGCACACACATACACACACACACAGATACGCACACACACATGCACACACATGCATTTAAAACGTCAAGAAAGCTGGCTGCTTAGCACCATGTTCCTCAACCTACATGTTCTTCTCACATGTTCTGCACCTTCTCTGTATTCTGCCCTACAGGTAGGCACAGTGCAGTGACTATGTGAACACTGAGACTGAGAAATGGCTTTTGAAGTTGTCATACTGCCCAGCCAAACATGTTGTTGGTGTAGGCTAATAGTGGTGATGCTTCTATTTACTTTCTTAATAGGAAGAAGCAAGAGATGTAATCACAAGACAAAAAAGGTGTTATAGAGTCAATTTCCCAGCTAAACTCTATGTAGTTACTACCTATTGGCTTTATTGGAGAGTATTGGTCCTTTATACTGTAGCTGAATCCTGAATTCTATGCCATTCTTTGCTATTCTACTCTATTCTATTCTATTCTATTCTATTCTATTCTATTCTATTATATGCTATGCAATGCTATTCTGTTCTATTCTATTCTTCTCTGCTAATGGACTAATTCACATCTTGTTTGCTAGTGTGGGTTTTACATCTTAGCCCTGATTGGCTTCTCTACAGGTGTGGATCTCCTATCTTGTCCCTAATTGGCTTCTCTGCAGGTGTGGACCTCCCACCGTGGCCGTGATTGGCTTCTCTGCAGGTGTGGGCCTCCCATCTCGTCCCTGATTGGCTGTGTGTGCCTGTGTGGCTCTTGAGAACTCTAGCAGTGGGTAAGTCCCTGAGGCCACAGTTTAGAAGCTCCACTTTCACTGGCCTTCCCAAAAAGAATATCAAACAGCTCCAATTAATACAAAATGCAGCTGCAAGAGTTCTTACAAGAACAATAAAAATTGATCACATCACCCCAATTTTAAGGTCTCTGCACTGGCTCCCAGTGAGATACAGGATTGACTTTAAGGCCTTACTAATACTGTTCAAGTCACTTAATGGGAAGGGTCCCAGTTACATACTTGATATGTTTCAGCCATATACCCCATCTAGGTCTCTGAGATCCATGGATAGAAATCTATTGACCATACCTACTGTACAAACAAAGTGTGGTGAGGCAGCCTTTAGCTATTATACAGCAAAGCTCTGGAACCAGCTTCCAGAGGATGTAAAGAATGCCCCTACTGTAGAGAGTTTGAAAAGCAGACTCAAGACAAAACTTTTTTCTGATGCCTTTTCCTAATTTTTATTTTTATGTCTTATTTTTTTTATTTTATTTTCATTCTTTATTTTAAATTGTATTTTACTTTTTAAATCTTTAATTGTATTCTATTTTAAAATTTGTGTAAAGCGCATTGAAGTGCATTTATGTATGAAATGCGCTATACAAATAATTTTGACTTGACTTGACTTGACTTGACTTTCTGCCTCTTCTCATCCAACACTTTACAAACTGACTGCTCATTTTTTATTACAATGGTTACTGCTATTTTTAACGTGTCCGATGCTTTACGTGGCTTAAATAAAGACTTTAAGTGTGACTTTTAAAGGTAAAACATGTTTATTTGTGCTGTGAGTCTGTTTTTTTCCAGGTCAGTGCCTTTCAATGTCACCTTACTGTTCCTGTTTCTTGTAACTGTTTCGGTCTCGGTGGTTTCCACGGTAATGGTCTATTTCTCAGTGTTTGGCTCTTTAATGGTGATTTTGTTTCTTGTGACGCCACACCTCAACTCTCTGTAGTGCTATCAACTAACTCAACACTGACACCTGCCTCTGTACTTCTGTTTACTCTTTCTCTCTCTTTCTCCCTCTCTCTATCCCCCTCTTTTTTCTCTCTCCCACCCCTTGTGCTTCTCTTTACTCTGTCTTTCTCTCTTTCTCTCCCTCCCTACCTCTCCCCACCCCTCTCTCTCTCTATCCCCCTCTCATTTTCTCTCTCCCACCCCTCGTGCTTCTATTTACCTTCTTTCTTTCTCTCTCTCTCTCTCCCTCTCTCTACTCTCTACCCCATCCCCTCTTTTTCTCTCCCCTGCCTCCTTTTCTCTCTGCCAGCTGCACTCCCCTCTCTGTCCACAGGTGGCGCTGCAGTGTTGCTTTAGTCTGTAGAGCTGTGAGGCAATGGACGTCTAACTGTACTGCACTGCACTTCCATACCACTACTATCTGACCATAAGTGTATCACAGTACTGCATCATATTTATTTATAAGTTGGTATCCTGATTGTTAATAAAGCGTCTGTCTGTTTGTGAGTCTGTCTGTCTGTCTGTCTGTCTATATGTTTATCTCTGCTCTATTGACATAACCGTACTGCACTGCTACTCTCTGCCCTAAGTGTATCACAGTACTGCATCATATTTATTTATGAGTCAGTATCTCGATTGTTATCGTCTGTCTGTGAGGCTGTCTGTCTGTCTGTCTGTCCATCTGTCTGTCGGTCTGTGAGACTGTCTGTCTATCTATTTACCACTCAGTGACTGGAGCTCCATAACTGTACGACACTGCCATACCAATATTCTCTGCCATAAGTTTATCACAGTACTGCATCATATTTATTTATAAGTTGGTATCCTGATTGTTATAAAGCATCTGTCTGTGTGTCTGTCTGTGTGTCTGTGAGGCAGTCTGACTGTATCTTTACCACTCTGTGACTGGAGCTCCATAACTGTACAGCACTGCCATACCACTATTCTCTGCCATAAGTGTACCACAGTACTTTAGTTGGATTGTTAGTAAAGTCTGTCTGTCTGTCTGTCTGTCTGTCTGTCTGTCTGTGAGGCTGTCTGTCTGTGAGGCTGTGAGGCTGTCTGTCTATCTATTTACCACTCTGTGACTGGAGCTCCATAACCGTACCGCGCTGCTATTCGAGCGTGCTGCTCTGGCCGTAAGTGCACCATGGCGCCGTCCGCCGTCTCCGGTTTCGGCCATTACCGTCTCCCAGCGCCCCTAAAGAACCTTCCGGACGCCCTCGGAGCAGCAGAGTGCTAATGCCGCTAACGCTAATGCTCACACACACACACACACACACACACACACACACTCGCCTCTCTCTCAGACCTCACTCTAAAGGACTCATGGGGCTCTTAAAGCCTGTTGTGTAGTGTGTGTGTGTGTGTGTAGTGTGTGTGTGTGTGTGTGTGTGTGTGTGTGTGTGTGTGTGTGTGTGTGTGTGTGTAGTGTGAGTGCTTGTGTGTGCAGTCTAAATAAGTGCCCAGGGCTGTGTGCATGTGTGTGTGCGTGCATGTGTGTGCGTGTGTGTGTGTGTGTGTGTGTGCGTGTGTGTGTGTGGTTTAAACGAGTGCAGAGGGGCTGAGCCTGTAGTAGATCTGTGGTCTGCGTAATGGGCCTCAGTCACTCACACACTGACCACAGAGAGGCCTAATGAGATGGGCTATAACACACACACACGCAGCGGAGAGCAGCCTGGTGAGGAGGTTTGTAGGAGCGTAAAGAGCGCAAAGAGTCACTCTAATGAGATGGCTTTGTTACACTGCTAAGTAATGAGATGGCTTTGTTACACTGCTAAGTAATGAGATGGCTTTGTTACACAGCTAAGCTAAGTGGTTAAGGCAAATGGCTTTTGGCTCAGGCCCTGATATGGAGTCATCAGCTGACTACACTTTAGCCACACTATAGTGTTTGACCTGACAAATTGTATTTTCAGTGTTGGTTAAAATATGGTCTGGATGCCAAGTGTACTTGAAATAAAAAGTCTTTTTTTCTGCTGCTGCAGTCTGCCCCAAATGACCACAGTGCTCTCACAAGGCTTGAAACTGCCAACCCTATTTGGAGGTCTCTGCACTGGCTTCCAGTAAGTTATAGAATTGCCCTTAAGGTATTGCTTCTTGTGTTTAAAACACTAAATGGGATGGGACCCAATTACCTATCGGATGTGTTTCAGCTATAAGCACCAACTGGGTCTCTAAGATCACAGCAGTAAAACCTGCTAGCAGAACAAAATGTGGCAAAGCAGCTTTCAGGTGCTATGCAGTTCAGCTGTGGAACCAACTTCCAGGAAAGCATCAAAAATGCTCCTACTTAAAACCAAACTGTTGTCAGATGCTTTCTGGTAATGATTTACTTTTAATTACTATGCTTTTTGTCTTTTTTTTTAATTAAATATTTTTCATTTATACTTGTTTTACTATGCATTTACACTTATTTTTTATGCTTTTACATATTGTTTTTTGCTTTTATTTTTGTTAAGCACATAGAACTGCCTCTGTGTATGAAATGCGCTGTACAAATACACTTGCCTTGCCTCGCCATTAACAGTTATGTCTGCCTCAATAATGTAGGTGTGTTCCATAGTCTCCGTAAATAAACAAGAGCTTCTCCAACTCTGAAAGTCTAAGTAAAACATGACCTTTCACTTCCGTCCATATTGGGCTTTAGAGGCTTAAGTGTGTGTTCTGTCTCCATGGAGATGTTGATCTGCAACCTTCCATTTCCCCAGATGTGGAGCTTTAGAGTCTTAAGTGTGTTCCATCTCCATGGAGACCTGTATCTGCAGTGTTCTATTTCCCCTCATGTGGAACATTAGTCTCTGTAGTCTCCATAGAGACCTGAACCCACCTGCTATTCCACAGGAGTGTGTGTGTGTGTGTGTGTGTGTGTGTGTGCGTGCGTGCGTGTGTGTGTAGTCAGACCCACCTGCTAAGCCACATGAGTGTGTCTGTGTGTGTGTGTGTAGTCAGACCCACCTGTAGCCAGACCCACAGGAGTGTGCGTGTGCGTGCATGTGTGTAGTCACACACCTGCTAGG
>CM059283.1:6766468-6768968 GCA_030347295.1 Setipinna tenuifilis | reverse complement strand
GAGTGTTTATGTGTGAATGAAGTTGTGTGTGTGTGTGTGTGTGTGTGTGTGTGCACAAGCGTGTGTAGGGAGGTGGTGCCAACACCGATTCTGTTTAGTCTGTGATCTTCTTCCTGCTTGGAGACAGAATAATATGTCTCCACTAACATCTATCAAAGGCAAGAGTGTGTGGGTGTGTGTTAGGAGGTGGGGGATGGGGGGGTGCCTGAGCATGTGTGTGAGTGTGGGTGTGTGTCTGCGTGTGCCAGCATGCCTTGGTCGACCATGCATCGTAGCAGGCCATGGTAGCGATGTGTGTGTGTGTGTGTGTGCGTGTGTGTGTGTGTGTGTGTGTGTGTCCGTTACACCGCATAGTCTCCACCAGCCTCCCGTCCTGGTCGTAGCAGGCCATGGCCTGGTAGCGGTACCCCTGTATATGTGTGTGTGTGTGTGTGTGTGTGTGTGTGTGTCGTTACATGTGTGTGTGTGTATATTTCCTCACCATGGCTATTACACCTTGCGGTCTCCACGAGTCTCCCGTCCTGGTCGTAGCAGGCCATGGCCTGGTAGCGGTAGCCCTGTATATGTGTGTGTATGTGTGTGTGTGTGTGTCGTTACATGTATGTGTGTGTGTGTGTGTGTGTACTCACCGTGACTATTACACCGTGCGGTCTCCACGAGTCTCCCATCCTGGTCATAGCAGGCCATGGCCTGGTAGCGGTAGCCCTGTCCGCACTCCTTGATGTCCCCCTGCACGCGCATGCCCAGCTGCCCCTCCAGGCGGCCCCCCTCGGGCAGGATGCAGTCGCTCCAGTTGCCCACCGGCTGGGCGCTGTACTTGTTGCAGGGGCAGTACTGCGTCTCACTCAGGGGGTACAGCTGCGTGTTCTTGCACTGCTCACGCTTCTTACTCTTACCTGGGGGTGGGGGGGGTGGGGGGGGGAGAGGACAGGAGGAGAGGAGAGGAGAAGGAGAGGAGGAGAGGAGAAAGAGAGGAGGAGAGGAGGAAGAGAAAGTAGAGGAAAGAGGCAGAGAAGAGGAGAAAAAGGAATGGGATAAAAGAAGAGGAGAGGAGAGAGAGATATATTAAAGAAGACAAGGGGAGAAGAGGAGAAGAGAGGATGGGGAGGAGAGGAGAAAGGTGGAAGAGGAAAGAGTAGGAGAGGAGGAGAGAAGAAGGGGGAGGAGGAGAGAGGAGGAGCAGAGAGGAGAGTAGTGGAGAAGGGGGAAAAGGAGAGAGGGGGAGAAAGAGAAAATGAGGTGGCATCACAGTCAGTCTCAAAGGGCTCACTTTAACACTTTAACACATTACCACTTTAGCACATTTTATATTCATTTAACAAGTAAAATTCAGCAATCTTATATTCAGGAATTAATTTAAATTTGATGAATCTATGGGAGGGCATTAACCCATTTATATCTGAAACTAAAGCTGCCTGTACCTTCATCCATGCAGAAATAGAGTTTGTTCTTGTATGTGTGTGTGTGTGTCTGTATGTGTGTGTGTGTGTGTGTGTGTGTGCGTGCGTGTGTGTGTATGAATGTGAATGCTAAGTGGCTAAACACAGACTTTCTAATCTGCCCCAAGTAAGAAGGGCCATGTTTCAGTCCCTAATTGCCATACACACACACACACACACACACACACACACACACACACACACATACACACACACACACACACACACACACGCACAAACAGAGTGTGTCTCCAGGCAGCGTGTACAAAGTCGGGCCGTTCTCATGTGCTAAGCCTGTGTAAGTATGACAAGTCCGCAGGATTAGCGGCTAGGAGCTAATGGCCTCATTATGCTGCAGAGAGAGTGGCGCAGATTACGCCAAATTAAGAGGATCTGTCGACAAACATGGCAACATGGAGTCAGGGACATGGACAGCTGCTCAGATGGGCTATGAGTCATTTGTGGGATTCTCTGAAGCACAATGTGTGCTGCCGTTCATATTATTATTAGTAGTATTTCTTCTTCTTCTTCTTCTTCTTCTTCTTCTTCTTCTTCTTCTTCTTATTATTATTATTAGTAGTAGTAGTAGTAGCAGTAGTAGTAGTGGCAGTAGTAGTAGTAGTAGTAGTAGGTGTAGTAGTAGTATTACTAACTACTATAACTAGTAGTATATAACTAATCTTTTTCCTGTTTCACCTCATTTCTCTGGCGTTACTGGACTATAACAAACCCTCTTCCTGTCTAAATCCCGACAGAGGCACTCCCCTTCTCGAACACTCAGAGACTTTCCCTCCACCAGCTGGGGAGTTAAGCTCCCCTGGGAACCATGGGGGGATATTAGTGGAGCTCTCCGCAGCACCCTGGCGGATCTCTCTGGCGCTACTGGACTATACCAAAGCTGGCCGTGTGTATCTCTGTCCTGTGTTCCTTTGCCAGACTGTTAAAGCACTTTGAGCTACATCCTTTGTATGACAATTAAATATAATAATAATTATCATTATTATGATTATTATTATTGTTACTATTGGTAGTAGTAGTAGTTGTTGTTGTAGTAGTGGTAG
>CM059283.1:6748968-6751468 GCA_030347295.1 Setipinna tenuifilis | reverse complement strand
GTGAATTCATAAGGGAGGAAACTAACAAGTTAGTTTATTCCATCAGATTTAAGTTTCAATTATAGCTAGAGATGCTAAGCTAGCTAGTCTGTTAGGCTATGCTAATGATACCTTGAGATGCTATGCTCTTACCCTGCATCTCAGTTACAAAGGCAACCACGCGAGCAGTTGCTATAAGAAGTAAATAAAGCATTATGAGGAAAGTTAGTGTAGGAAAGTGGTGTATATACACACACATAAAGGATGGCAAAGTAAAATGTAGAAGAGAAAAAGAAACAGAGAAAAACATGGGTGTGTGTGTGTGTATGTAACTGTTTGTGTAAGTGTGTGTGTGTGTCTGTGTATGTGTGTGTGTGACTGTGTAGTAAATAAGTCTATTTGTGTGCATGTATTGTGCATATACTAATATCTTTGTAAATTTATGTTGTACGCGTGTGTGTGTGTGTGTGTGTGTGTGTGTCACCCTCTCCTGCGTTGTAGGCGAGTATGGAGCGCGCCCTCATCTGGCGTCCCTCAGTGTTCTTGCCGGAGCAGGTGTGTGTGTGTGTGTGTGTGTGTGTGTGTGTGTGTGTCTCACCCTCTCCTGCGTTGTAGGCCAGAATGGAGCGCATATAGTGTATATGGGTGTGTATGTGCGTGCGCGTGTGTGTGTGTGTCTCACCCTCTCCTGCGTTGTAGGCGAGTATGGAGCGGGCCCTCATCTGCCGTCCCTCGGTGTTCTTGCCGGAGCAGGTGTGTGAGCAGGGGCTCCAGAGGGTCCAGGGGCTCAGCACGCAGTCCTTCGGGCACGGCACCTCACACAGCGCAGGCATCGGCAGGATCGCGTCACGGCACAGCTGACCGTCCACAAACTCGCCTAATTGGTTGGACAGAGAGAGAGAGAGAGAGGGGCACACAGCTGTTAAAATGAATCTGATTGGACAGAGAGAGGGTCATAGAGCTGTTGAAATGAATCTGATTGGGCAGAGAGAGGGTTACACAGGTGTTAACATGAATCTGATTGGACAGAGAGAGGGTCTCACAGACACACCTGTTAACATGAGGTGTGATTGGCCAGAGACAGTGTCATACAACTGTTAAGATGAATCTGATTGGGCAGAGAGAGGGTCATAGAGCTGTTGAAATGAATCTGATTGGGCAGAGAGAGGGTTACACAGGTGTTAACATGAATCTGATTGGACAGAGAGAGGGTCTCACAGACACACCTGTTAACATGAGGTGTGATTGGCCAGAGACAGTGTCATACAACTGTTAAGATGAATCTGATTGGGCAGAGAGAGGGTCACACAGCTGTTGACATGAAGCGTGATTGGCCAGAGACAGTGTTACACAGGTGTTAAAATGAATCTGATTGGCCAGAGAGAGAGTCTGGCCCACACACATTAGTTAACATGACACATGATTGGGTAGAAACAACGTCACACACTAGTTAACCTCCTTGGATCCATTTTTTGGTGTGTTTTGCTACTTTGAATTTCAAGCTGTTATTTAGGTCATTATAAAGGCTACATGCATGTCCTATATCTTGTGTTTTCCAGGACACACATGTCCTATATCTTGTTTTATCTTGTCTAGACTACCCAAATATGCCCTCATTTTGTGTCCTAGTGTTTGCATTGATTTGATATACATTCATTAACATGAGGTGTAATTAAGAAGAGAGACAGCATCACACAGCTGTGAAAATCAATCTGATTGGGCAGAGACAGTGTCACACAGACATTATCATGAAGCCTGATTGGCCAGAGAAAGCGCCACACAGCTGTTACCAGGAAGTCATTAATCACAGTAATTAATCACTCATGTGCACAGACTCAGCATGTTTAGATGAAACAATATGTGTGGACACAGTGTGTGAGTGTGTGTGTGTGTGTGTGTGTGTGTGTGTGTGTGTGTGTGTGTGTGTGTGTGTGTGTGTGTGTGTGTGTGTAACTCCTCCCATCCCAGCAGACAAAGCTGGTGGTGAAAGCTGCTGTCAGAACAAAATGTGGCGAAGCAGCTTTCAGACGCTATGCCATTTAGCTTTGGAACCAACTTCCAGAAAAACATCAGAAATGCTCCTACATTTTCAAATCTAGTTAAGACCAAACTGTTCTCAGCTGCTTTCTGCTAATGATTAGTGTAAATGTTCATGTAACAACAACAACAACAACAACAACAACAATAATAATAATAATAATAATAATAATAATAATAATAATAATAATAATAATAATAATAATAATCAAGCTCTATGGGCAACCTCAAGTTGTTTAAACTGTACAAAAAATAAACTGACTAAAACTGAAATAGTCTGACTATTAATAACATTACTCAATGTATATCAACGATTGACAGACCAATGGCTACCCTGCCTATGCCGAGCTCCTGCAGCTGAGCACATGTGTGCTGGGTTAGTGCTTTGTATGGGGGACCAGCCTGGAGATGCTACTCCCCAGCCCCCCCCACCAGTCCCCCACCCAGTCCCCTCACCCATCTATATGACTCATCGATCCACTCT
>CM059283.1:6736468-6738968 GCA_030347295.1 Setipinna tenuifilis | reverse complement strand
TAAGCAAACTGCGCTGCTCCACATGGTCCCTACCTGGCGTTTTATTGCCCACAGCTGGTGCGTCTACCAGCCCAGACACTCAGCATCCCATAATCATAATGTTTCCATGGCGATGTCACCGCCGCCACACAGGCTGGGCTGCCGGTGGGAATATTACCCATCATGCATCTGCCACGTCTGTCTACCAGCTCAGACACTGAGCACACGGTAATAAGCCCCCCCCCCGCCGCCCCCCTCCAAACACTCCCACTAGCTTTGCTCATCCACTGGAGAGACCCACAAAGTCTTCATTTCACTTCATTTCAATGGCCCATGCTTTGCTAGGCAAACTCTGCCAAAACTAAGCAATTTTTTTTACTTTGAAAATGGTGGGGTTTTTTTGGCATGTGGACCATTTAATTTAGCTAATTGGGTGCTACTATGTTACTTATGGAGAAGAGCAAAACTAGACATCCCATCCTGCAGAATCCACACACACACACACACACACACACACACCTCCCCCGGCCAGGCAGAAAAAGCAGGAATAAAATGTTTTATATCAAAACCTGATGACAGCCTAATGACAGAGACAGAGGTCATCCATTACGTGGGCAAAACTACTACAGGGGACTGTCACTCTCACTCATCTTATGTCCCCCTCACTCCGCCTCACTCCTCCTGTCCCCCTGTCACTTCCTGCATCTGTCACTCGGCCTAATAAGCTGAAGAAATATAGAGTTTGCGGAAGATTCTCTATTACTTGCAAGCGTCCAGGAGTCGCTTTTCAAAAGTGGGAGACTCCCTGAGGTCGAGGCAGACTTGGAGTGTCTAGCAAAACGCTATATTAGGGATGAACACGTTGTGTTCTCACTGGTGAAGCTAAGCACTGTGATGTTGTTCGGGGACCTGCATCTCCCATAGGCATCTCCACCATGGGCGAGAGAGAGACACACACACACACACACATACACACACACACACAAACTATGCATCTCCCATAGGCATCCTCACTATGTGCGACACACACACACACACACACACACACACACACACACACACACAGAGTGCAGTCTCCCATAGGCATCTTCACTATGTGCAAGGGAGACACACACACACGCGCACACACACACACACACACACACACACACACACAAACTATGCATCTCCCATAGGTATCTTGACTACGTGTGAGGGAGACGGAGACACACACACACACACACACACACACACACACACACACACACACAAACTATGCAGTCTCCCATAGGCATCTTCACTACGTGTGAGGGAGCTTGTGGATAATGCTAAACACGTACAGAAGCAAAAAGCCTACCAGTCAGCATTGGGGAACGGGTGCTGTGGACACACACACACACACACACACACACACACACACTAGGCCCACCTAAGTTTTGTCTGGGTCCACCCATTTTATGATTTCTGACTACGGCCCTGGGGCTAACCCTCTAACACAGGAAACAGATTTATCAGGTGGGATTGGCTAGAACATAATATTAAAAACAACAACATAAACAAAGGTATTATTATTATTATTATTATTATTATTATTATTATTATTATTATTATTATTATTATCTTTTTGTTGTTATTATCATTATCGTTATCGTTATCATTATCATTATCATTATCATTATTATTATTATTATTATTATTATTATCATTATCATCATCATTATGTTTAAACATGTCAGTAACGCCAACCAACAGAGACAGAGACCAATAGCCCACAGCAATTACATATATTTATATTTATATAATTATACTGCTGTCCTACACACCAACGTGGCATATTTACCCCCAACTAATAACACTCTCCACCCTCATGTGTACACACACACACACACACACACACACACACACACACACACCCTGTCTCACTCACTCCCCAATCTCCCTGTGACACTGTGCATCGCACGCACACACACACACACACACACACACACACACACACACTGTCTCACTCACTCCCCGATCTCCCTGTGACACTGTGCATCGCGCACGCACGCACGCACACACATACACACATATACACACACACACACATACACACACACACACACACACACACACACACACACACACACACACACCCTGCCTGCTTGCTTTGTCCTCAAAGGGCCATATGCTAATTACAGTAACCCCCCTCCCCCTCCCCTGCCTAATGCCCCCACACACACACGCAAATACACACACACACACACACACACACACACACACACACAAACACACACACAGGCTGTTCTGAGGGGGGTGTCATGTTGCGACGTGCAGAGCGTAAAAATGCTCTAACAAACTCCAGATTGTTCCCCAGTCACTGCAGCTGGGTCCTGTCTGGAGACAACTCCAGTGTGTGTGTGTGTGTGTGTGTGTGTGTGTGTGTGTGTGTGTGTGTGTGTGTGTGTGTGTGTGTGTGTGTGTGCATGTGTATGGGTGAGCGTGTGTGTATGTGTTTGTACGTGCACATGTGTGTGTGTGTGTATGTGTTTGTACGTGCACA
>CM059283.1:6726468-6728968 GCA_030347295.1 Setipinna tenuifilis | reverse complement strand
AGGGAGAGAGAGAGAGGCAGAGAAACAGAGAGACAGAGAGAGTGGGGGAAAGCCAAAGACGAAAAGAGGGAAAGAGAGAGAGACAGATAGAGGCAGATAAAGACAGAGGTTGAAAGAAAGCGATAGATACATATAAATGAATGTAGAGAAAGAGAGGGAATGAATATTGGTGAAACTGGGTATTCATCATTAAGATTCATGGACGTGTGCGTCTGTCTGTCTGTGTGTGTGTGTGTGTGTGTGTGTGCGTGTGTGTGTGTGTGTGTGAGTCTAAGCCATTTGCATCGCTTCATTAGGGTAGAGTCAATATGCATTAGTCATGGCGACGGTCGCCGTGCCGACGAGAATTAACGACGCCGCCAGCCAACATGTCGCCTCTGCTGGGGAGCAGCACCCACACACACACACACACACACACACACACACACACACACACACACACACACACACACACACACATGCTCACACACACACACACACACACACACACATGCTCACACCAACTGCCACACCACAACAAAGGAAGGGATACCCCTACATACACACCCATGCTCTTATACACACACACACGTGCTCATACACACACACATGCTTTCACAGACACAAACATGCTTACACACATGCTTACACACACACACACACACACACACTGTTCTGAAGATCTCTGTATCCTTTCTTATCTGTCTATTAACTATTGTCACCTTCACCCCTTCTCAGTTTTTCTCTCTCTCTCACTGACTCTTTTCTCTCTCTTCTCTTCTTCTACAACCATATCAATTTATTTCTCCACTTTTCTTTCATTTTAATGCTTCATCGTATCTCTCCTCATTCTTTCTTCCTCTTTCTCTCGCTCTCTCTCTCTCTCTCACTATCCATCCTGTCCCTACTTCTCTCTTCTTCTCTTTCTTTCTGTCTCTTATCTTTCTCTTCTCTCATTTCATTATCTCCTTTGAGGCTTCTGATAAGCCTGTCAGAGGAGACAGCCAGTCCAAAATGTGTGTGTGTGTGTGTGTTGTGTGTGTGTGTGTGTGTGCGCCAGTGTGTGTGTGTGTGTGTGCGGTGGGGGTTGAAGCTGGTCACTCCTTGCTTCAAGGTCACATCAAGATCACTCTTTAATAAGGAGATCAATACACACACACACACATACACACACACACACACAGATCTATTCTGTGTAAGTTTTCTGCTGGCTGAAAGGAGGCGTGTGTGTGTATGTGAGTGTGTGTCTGTGTAACAACTTATCGTTTTTGTCTCCGTGTAAGCCAACTGAAACTCACACTTTTCCGAGACACTACATCTTCATTAGGCAAGAGCAGTGTGTGTGCATTGATCATGCCTGCAAGCATGTGTGTGTGTGAGTGTGTGCGAAAATGTGTGTTTGTACATATAGAAGACAAAGAAAGTGAGAAAGACAGAAAGAGAGAGACGGAGAATGTATGTGTGTTTTTGTGTGTGTATGTGTGTGTGTGTGCGCATGTGTATGTCTACCTTTCTTTGTGGTCTGGTCGCTGCAGTTCTCAAAGGTGTGTGTGTGTGTGTGTGTGTGTACCTTTCTTGGTGGTCTGGTCGCTGCAGTTCTCGAAGGTGCAGGGTCCCCATGCGCTCCAGCCCGACAGCTGGCACTCCACTGGGCACGGCAGCTGGCACACCTGGGTGGTGTTGGGCGCCACGCCCAGGCACAGGGCACTGTCCACGGGCCGCGGGGCTGCCACACACACACACACACACACACAGATATATGTCAGAATACATATGCAAACACACACACACATGCAGATATACGTCAGAATACATTTGCAAACACACACACACACACACACACACACACATACATGTCAGATATATACAGCTGGGTGGTGTTGGGCACTACGCCCAGGCACAGGACACTGTCCACTGTCCACTGTCCACACACACACACACACACACACACACACACACACTCACAGACACACACACACACACACACACACACACACACACACTCACAGACACACACACACACACACACACACACATACACACACACACATGCTCACACACACACACACACACACACACACATGCACACACACACACACACATGCTCACACACACACACACACACACACACACACACACACACACACACACATGCTCACACACACACATGCTCGTACCAACTGCCACACCACAACAAAGGAAGAGATATCCCTACACACACACCCATGCTCTTACACACACACACATGCTCTTACACACACACATGCTCACACACACACATGCTCACACACACAAACATGCTTACACACACGCACACAGACACACAGACTGTTCTGTGTTCAGATATATGTCATAATACACACACACACACACACACACACACACAGACACACACACATGTCAGATATATACAGCTGGGTGGTGTTGGGCACTACGCCCAGGCACAGGGCGCTGTCCATGGGCCATCATGCTGTCACACACACACACGCACACACACACACACACACACACAGCTATACAT
>CM059283.1:6708968-6711468 GCA_030347295.1 Setipinna tenuifilis | reverse complement strand
GCAGAACACACACCGCTCACACACACACAGCTCACACACACAGCTTGAGTCCATAAAGTTCTATGGTCTGTTACCAGTGAGTGTTAGGAGATATAATAATACGTAGACCAGCATAACACACACCTCTGCTGCTTCCAACACACAAAACACCTGCACACACACACACACACACACACACACACACACACACACACTGACTGACTGACCTGATAGTAACTGTGTTGCCGTTCTTATGTACACATGACCTCATGCACACACTGACCTAATAGCCGCTGTGTTCCTGTTCTTATTCACACACACACACACACACACACACACACACTGACCTGATGGCTGCGGTGTTGCCGTTCTTGTGCACACACATGACCTCACACACACACACACACACTGACCTGATGGCTGCGGTGTTGCCGTTCTTGTGCACACACATGACCTCGCGTAGCTGGTATCCGACCTGCAGGTCCCACAGCTTGGCCCCCTGTCGGTTCTGCCGGTTCCGCGTCCTCTTCCTCTTGATCAGCTCACGGGTCTCCGGGTCCTTCACCCTGCCTCTCTCCCTCTCCCTCATCACTCGCTCCCTTCCTCCTCCTCCTCCTCCTCTCTCTTTCTCTCTCTCCTTCTCCCTCATCAGCACTCGTTCTCTCTGTCTCTCTCTCCTCCTCTGCTGCTTCTTGGCCTGTCTGTCCAGTCTCGCTTTCCCGTCCTCTGGGCCGCCGCTCTTCTCCTCCGGTTCCTTACGTTCCGCCGGTTCCTCACGTTCCTTACGTTCCTCCTCCTCGTGCTCCTTCGCTGCCTCCTCGCGCTGCTTACGTTCCTTCTTGCGTTCCTTTTTCCGTTCCTTGCGTTCCTTTTTCCGCTGCTCCTTGCGCTCTTTCCGTTCTCTCCGTTCTCCGTTCCCGCGGTTCTTGCGTTCCTTACGGTTCTTGCGCCCTGGTAACGCTGCCTGCGTATCAGACTCTCCCTTCTCTGGGTCCAGTTCCTTTTCCGGTTCTCCGGGTTCTCCATGTTCCGCGTGCCGGGCCTGTCTGGATGCTGCTGCGGGTTCCAGCACCGGTTCTACAGGGGGTGCGGGGGGTACAAGGGGGGGTAACGGAACCGAACAGGCCCCCCAGGGCCCCACCTTGAGTGCGTAGAGGCTCTCCTCCCCCTCACACGGGCCCGGCTGGCAGGTCCGAAACTCGGTCAGGTTGGGGCAGGCCGACCCCCCGAAGAGCGGCGGCGCCAGGATGGTTCTGACCCGGTTCTGCAGGCCGGTTCCGCAGGTCTTGGAGCAGTCGGTCCAGGCGGAGAAGCGGGACACCACGCAGTCGCGGGGGCAGGGGATGAGGCAGGCCTGCTCCAGACGCGGCTTCGGCTCAAAGTACTCGCAGATCGCATCCTCCGCCGCCGGGGCTCCGTCTAACGTGTGCACGCACTGCACCTGGGGGGGGGGGGGCAGGAAGGAAGGAGGTCAAATTTTAAAAGAAAGCACATTTACACTGTCTAAAGTAAGGAGGTCAGTCACAGGAGGAAGTCACATTTATTTAGAGAGCATAATTTCCATAGAGTTTTCACTGTCTCAAGTGTGTACGCACTAGACCTAGTAAGTAAGTAAGTAAGTTACTTATAAAGCACATTTAAATACAGTCTACACTGCCCAGCGTGCTGTACAAAGCACAATAAAGTAATTAAGAAAAGAAGAGAAAACAGACACACAAATGACCACCTACTAAAGCTAAGATGCAGAAATATAAATAAATACAGATGTAAATACTTATAATAATAACAATAATAACAACAACAACAATAACAACAACAACAACAACAAAAACAACAATAATAACAATAATAATAATAATAATCAAAATAAAAAAAATAAAAAAATAAAAAATCAATACAAATAAAAACACTAACAATAGTAATAAAAATGAACACAAACCTCTCGTGTCTGGATGCCCTCCTCGCCACGCTGGCACGTGTCCGGCCCGCCACCCCTGTCCCCCCCACCCCCTCCGATGACCCCCCCTCGCTGTGACACGGGCACACACTGGTTCCAGGCGCCCAGCTGCCAGTCGTAGAGCTCCTTGTGCCAGTCGCACACGCGGAAGCAGCTCTGGCGGTTCTCCGGCCGCTCGGCGGGGGGGCAGTTGGTGTGCAGCGTGGTCCAGCCCTCCGCGTGGGCACACCACACCGCACGACTCTGGCTGCCCCCCGGCCCACACTCGCTGCCCATGCACCGCCCCCACTGCCCTAGAGGAGGAGAGAGAGAAAAAAAGGGGGGGGGGGAGAGAAAGAGAGAGAGAGGACTTTAGTATACTGTATGCAACTCGTATACACACACTTATTGCCCATGCACTCAAATACTCAACCCATATACACACACTCCACTAGAGGAGGAGGAGGGAGAGAGAGAGAGAGAGAGAGAGAGAGAGAGAGAGAGAGAGAGAGGACTTTAATACACTGTACTCATATACCCATATACACACACTAACTCCCCATGCCCCGTCCCCACTGCCCTGAG
>CM059283.1:6683968-6688968 GCA_030347295.1 Setipinna tenuifilis | reverse complement strand
AAAGTTTAAACAGTTAAATTATATACCGGTATATAGAGAATTATTGTAGTGAGGACTTTTGTTTTGAAACAGTTGTTGGCGGGGGGAAACAGTTGGGAGAAGAAATAGTTGATGACAACTGACAGTTAAATCATTCAAACGTTTTAATAGTTAAGCTGTTATCTTAAATCAGAGATGGTGAATTGGTTACATGCAATAAAGAGCTCAGCAAGGTCTCTGTGATCGGTTACTTTCACTTTGGTCGTTCTGTCTCTCCTGCCCCAAATATTTTTGCACAGTGATTGAAATACCTTGCCACACGTGATTTCATTTAGAAACTATATTCAACTTGCTAAAAAAATGTAGACTGCAAAACTGTGAAAGCAAACTGCACCAAACAAATAAAAACAAAAAAACAAAATAAAAACATTTTATTTTGGTCTGGGCTCAAGCGGGTGAGCTACCAGGCTTCCCTGCTGTGAATGCACCCTAAGAGAGACAATGACATCATGTAGCTGGCCTGAACACCTGGCACAGGGTTCTACTGCGATGTCATAATGCTCAATGTTAAGTCTCTGGGGACATGTTAATAGTTTTTTATTAATTAATCATTCAAAAAGTGTATATGTTACAAAGATTATAAAGTTTGAAGGAAGTTTCTACATTTAATTGCTGAAGCTGCATCAAATGCAGAAAAAGCATTAGAGGAAGAAGAAGAAGAAGAAGAAGAAGAAGAAGAAGAAGAAGAAGAAGAAGAAGAAGAAGAAGAAGAAGAAGAAAATGGATTACAGTAAAGTGCATTCTCATACACTGTAAAACGGATAACAATACAAAGCATTCTCATGCACTGTATTAACAATGCGCAGACAAAACAACAGTCAGTAGCAGAGGGGGGAGGAGGAGGGGCACGGGGGTGGGGGTGGGGAGGGGTGGCTGCATTTAATGTGGGGGGGTGGGGGGCGGGTATGGCGGAATCCTCTTACAGCGTGGACTGTAAATAAAGTTTTTTTTTTTTTTTTTGTGCATAAAGTCTAATCTGCAAGGCAGCCGGCATGGCCGTCATGACCCAGCCCTAATGCCAGCCATGCTATTCAGATTAATACAAGCAGTCTCACCAGCAATCTCTCTATCCCTCTCCGTGTGTGTGAGCATGTGAGTGTGTGTGTGTGTGTGTGTGTGTGTGTGGGAGCCAGTGAGGGAGATAAGTAGGCCTCAGCCCTATTCTATTCCTGCACTGTGTGTGTGAATGTGTGTGTGTTGTGTGTGTGTGTGTGTGTGTGTGTGTGTGTGTGTGAATGTTTCACAGAGAGAAAGAAAGCAAGAATTAGAGGGAGAGAGACAGAGAATCAGGGTAAAAACAAGTTCAGACTTATACAGACTTATAATTACACAACTTGTAATGACCCAGTATAGGAGGCACCGATCTAGAACACATAATCCCCATATACAGAACTTCACCATTCTCTAAAACACATAACCCCATATACGGAACTTCATAGTTCTCTAAAACACACAACCTCAATATATGGAACTTCATCATTCTCTAGAACACATAACCTGTGCTTCTGGAACATCATCATTCTCTAGAACACATAACCTGTGCTTCTGGAACATCATCATTCTCTAGAACACAGAACCTCTGCACATGAACACATAATCATTCTCTAGAACATATAACCTGAGTTAGTGGAACATCATCATTCTCTAGAACATATAACCTGAGTTAGTGGAACATCATCATTCTCTAGAACATATAACCGGAGTTAGTGGAACATCATGATTCTCATTAGGAGGAGCATTCAGAACTGCAGTGCTGTGCAGTGGTGCATTGTGGGAAGGTGGTGGTTGACTGGAGAGGGACTCATGAGGACTCAACACCTCAGCAGCTGCCATGACTATGATGAATCACACACACTTACACACACACACACACACACACACACACATACACACACGCACGCACGCATGCACACATGTACACACACACAGACACACATGCACACACACACATGTGCACGCATGCACACATGTGCACACACACAGACACACGCCCACACTTACACACGCACACACATACACACATGCACGAACACACTTACACACATGCACACATGCGCACACACACACATGCACACACTCCTCTTCTACTCCCTTTTCCCTCCTCTCTTCACTTCTCCTTTCCATTCATCTCTGATTCTCCCCTCGCTGTTTTCAGTGATCTGCTAAAGGAGTGCTGCACTGGCAGACTACTCCCTTTCTTCTCCTCTTCTCCTTCTCTCTCTCTCTCCACTCCTCTTTCTGTCATCCTGTCTTCTTCTCCTATTCTCTCCTACCTATTTTCTCCTCCTCCTTCTCTCCCCATCTCTCTCATCTGCCCCTCTCTCTTCCCCTCTCCTCTCCTCTCCTCTGTCCTCTCCTGCCCTGTCCCATTCTCTCCTCTCCTCTCTCCTCTGTCCTCTCTTCCCCTCTCCTTTCCTTTCCTCTCCTCTCCTCTCCTCTCCTCTCCTCTCCTCTCCTCCCCTCTCCTCTCCTATCTTCTCCTCTCCTCTTTATCTTCCCCTCTCTTCTCCTCTCCTCTTCTCTGTCCTCTCCTGCCCTGTCCCATTCTCTCATCTCGCCTCCTCTCCTCCCCTCTCCTCTCCTCTCCTATCTCCTATTCTTCCCTCTCCTCTCCTTTCCTCTCCTCTCCTCTCCTTTCCTCCCCTCTCCCATCCTCTCCTCTCCTCTCTCTTCTCCTGCCCTCTCCTCTCTCCTGTCCTCTCCTGCCTTGCCTTCTCCTCTCCTCTCCTCTCCTCTCCTCTCCTCTATCTCTCCTCTCCTCTCCTGTCCTCTCCTGCCCTGTCCCATTCTCTCCTCTCTCCTCCTCTACTCCCCTCTCCTCTATCTCCTCTGTCCTCTCCTGCCCTCTCCTCTCCTCCCATTCTCTCTCCTCCGTGGGGATTTGAGTGAGCTGCTTAGGGAGCTGTGGTCATGGGCCATCATGGTGTCAGTTGGGCTACTGAGCTCATTCAGGACCTCAGATTAACCTCTACCGCAGCAAACATATGCACACACACACACACACACACACACACACACACACATGCAGGCATGGACGCATGCAAACACACACACACGCACACACGCACGCACGCACGCACACATGCACAGACACATGCACACACACACACACACCACAAATACTTCAATACACTTGACCAGCACTTATAGACTTTCCAATCATGAGACACACCTGCCAGACCCTTTTCGTGGCATTTTTGCTACAGTGTAAACTATGGTACATGTAGATGTAGATGGTGGCATAATAAGCAAGATAAGCAGTAAGTAAGTCAATATCACAGAATAATAACCTGTTACACCTTACACACACACACACACACACACACACACACACACACACACACACACACACACACACACACACACACACACACACACACTTTCTGTCTCTCTCCACACATAATATACTGTACAATCACACCTCAGACACACTCACACACACTGATGTGTGTGTGTGTGTGTGTGGTGGGGGGTAAAGTTCAGGTGTTGGTTTAGAGCAGTTTAGCCTGATTAAGGCAATCCCTCGGCACGTTTCTCTACCCCAGCTATGCTAAGCTCGTACCCTGACAGGGAGATCAGGAACAGCAGAGGGAGAAAGTAGAACAAGAGAGATAGAGAGATGGAGACAGATGGACAGACATATGGACAGACAAACAGACAGACAAAGTAAGATAGACAGAGATAGAGAGAGAGAGAGAAAGAGAGAGATGGAGACAGACAGACAGACAAATGGTCAGACAAACAGACAGACAAAGTAAGATAGAGAGAGAGAGAGAGAGAGAGAGAGAGACAGACAGACAGACAGACATACAAAGTCAGATACAGAGAGAGAGAGATGGAGACAGACAGACTAAGAGAGATAGAGAAAGAGATGGAGAGAGACAGACAGACAGACGGAAAGAGAGAGAGATGGAGGTAGACAGACAGAAGAGAGAGAGCGAAAGATTTATACGATCTGAAGAGAACCCAGAGTGTAGAAGAGAGAGAATGAGAGAGAAAGGCCCAGACAGAGACAAAGAGTCAGAGAGTGAGAGATAAAAAGAGAACCAGACAGACAAACCAAGGGAGAGGTGAGCAGAGAGAGAGAGAGAAGGATAGAACAAAGAGAGGAAGAGGAAAGAGAGATATATCTCTTCTTTGATGGTGGAGAGAACGAGGACTTAAGAAGATGGGACTGTAAATAGACAGTGTGTGTGTGTGTGTGTGTGTGTGTGTGTGTGTGTGTGTGTGTGTGTGTGTGTGTGTGTGTGTGTGTGTGTGTGTGTGTGTGTGTGTGTGAGGCTGTGTGTGAGGATTTTCTTGTCTGCTCTGATTATCCATTTTTGTCTTCAAAAGAAAGAAAAAGAAAAGCAAAAATGGAAATAGGAGAGAGATGAAAAGAAAGAGAGGATGGCAGAAGGAGAGAAAAGAGGGTTTGGCCTTGGTAAACAGCCCTGTCTAATGGGCGTGTGTGTGTGTGTGTGTGTGTGTGTGTGTGTGTGTGTGTGTGTGTCTGTGTGTGTTAGTGAGTGTGTGTGAACATCTGCCTCAGTCTCCAGTCTCTGTTAAACACTGGCATCTGTGTGAGGCGTCAAAGAGACCAAACAACCCAGCCTCAGACACACACACACACACACAGACACACACAGACACACACACACACACACACACAGCCAATCAGGGCGCTGTAATGAGCCTCTGAATGCCCATATGTCTGACTCCTCTGCTTGGCTGCTGCCATGCTGTCTCAAACCAAAAAGGCACATCAGGTGTGTGTGTGTGTGTGTGTGTGTGTGTGTGTGTGTGTGTGTGTGTGTGTGTGTGTGTGCGTGCGTGCAGGCCCACATGTCCCAAGTTTCCGTTTGAAAGTGCTGAATGAAGTGTTCCACTTATCGCCCCTGGCAACCACTCCCACCCCGGTCCCCCGAGACAGCCCTCCACGCCTAGGGGTCAAAGGGCACCACTCACCCCAGCATGCAGTG
>CM059283.1:6671468-6678968 GCA_030347295.1 Setipinna tenuifilis | reverse complement strand
TGGGTGCACTCACACACACACTCACACATACACAGACACATACACAGACACACACACACACACAGCATGCTTTCAGAAGTCAGGTGCAGGAATATCCATCCCATAACACACCACGGTCATCACACTAACCCCATGAGACACAGCAGGAGGAACGAAGAGAGAGAGAGAGAGAGAGAGAGAGAGAGAGAGAGAGAGAGAGAGAGAGAGAGAGAGAGAGAGAGAGGGGAGAGAGAGAGAGGGAGAGAGAGAGAGGGAGAGAGAGAGAGACAGAGAGAGAGAAAGAGAGAGAGGGATAGAGAGAGACACACAGCCAGGGAGAGAGGGAGAGGAACAGGGAGAGAATAGTACAGTACAGAGAAGGACTTGGAGGTAAAATAAAAATGAATGAACAAAAAGAGATGAATAGAGGGAAAGAGGGAGGGAGAGACAGAAAAAAGTAGGGAGAGAGGGAAAAGAAGAGGGCTAAATAGACAGATAGCAAGAGACAGAGAGAGAGAGAGGAAGAGAGAGTAGAAGGGAGAGGTAGAGATACGTGGGGAGAGAGAGAGGGGGGTAAATAGAGAGGAGGGAACGAGACGGAGACAGAGAGAGAGGGAAAAAGGAAAAGACTGAGAAGGAGAGGGAGAAAAAGAGGGGGAGAGGAGGTAGAGAATGAGGAGAAGGGAGGTCAATAGACAACCAGGGAGAGAGAGAGAAGGAGTGAAGGAGAGAGGAAAAGAGAATGCAAAAGAGGGAGAGAGGGAGGAAAAGAGAGAGAATGCAAAGGAGGTGGAGGGAGGAAAAGAGAAAGAATGCAAAAAGATGGAGAGGAAGGAAAAGAGAAAGAATGCAAAAAGAGGGAGGAAGAGGGAGTTAAAGGAGAGAATGCAAAAAGAGGGAGAGAGGGAGAAAAGAGAGAGTGCAAAAAGAGGGAGAGAGACTTAAAGAGAGAGAATACAAAAACAGGGAGTTAAAGAGAGGATGCAAAAAGAGGGAGGAAGGATGTAAAAAGCGTGGTCCAGTACCTGTCTGCCAGACGTAGATGGGTTTGGTGCTGGCGGGCATTTGGGCTGCACTGGTCCACACACACACCATCAGCACCAGCAGCGGCACACTCCAGAACACTCCAGAACCCCCCCTCCGGCACCGTGGAGCCCCCCCACCCCGAATCGCTCCGCCGGCCAGCCGCATGGCCCCAGCACGGCCGCAACGCACACACACACACACACACACCTCGCAGCGTGCACACACACACACAGACACCGGTGCTCAGCTCACCGCTGTCCCAGAGCAAACACTCTCGCTTGCTCTGTCTCGCACACACACTCACTCACTCACTCACACACACACACAATCCTGCAGAGGAGTCCAAAGAGACCGATCCACCGACCGTCCAGCAAGCAGTTTGTCCAACCGGCACACACACACCAGCGCGCGTGTGTGTGTGTGTTGGCCGCAGTGAGAAGCGTGTTCCTGCTTTGTCTCTGTATTCCGCGAGTGTGTGAGTGTGTGTCTGTATTAGCAATTCCTCCTCTTCAGTTCTGCTAATCCGGATGAGTGGCAGCGTGCTCTCCCGTTCTCTCTCTCTCGCTCTCTTCCCCCGTCTCTCTGTCTCTGTCTCTGTCTCTCACACACACACTCGGGCAATCCCTCCCTCCCTCTCTCTCTCTCTGCCTCTCTCCCTCTCCCTCTCCCTCTCCCTCCCTCTCTTCTCTCTCCTCTGGTGCAGGTTGCGGGTATGGCAGGAGGAGAGGAGCGGAGAGTGGAGGCGTTGAATGGAACAATAGATCCTGGGCGAGCACTCGCGCTCCTGTGTGTGTGTGTGTGTGTGTGTGAGCTCTCTCTCTCTCTCTCTCTGGTGTGTGTGTGTGCTGCTGCTGCTCTTCACAGCTACTGACTCAAAGAGCAGAGGCAGCACCTCCCTCCCTCCTTCTCTCTCTCTCTCTCGCTCCCTCGCTCACACACTCCCTCCCTCTGTCTCTTCCTCCCTCCCTGCCTCTCTCCCTCTCTCACTGTCTCCCTCTCTGCCTCTCTCTCTCTCCCTCTCTCTCTCTCTTCCTCTCTCACTTGGTCCCTCTCTCGCTCATCCCCTCTGTCTCTCACTCTCCCACCCTCCCTGCCTCACTCTCTATCTCTCTCTCTCTCTCTGTCTCTCTCTCTCTCTTCCTCTCTCTCATTCACACCTTTTCCTTCACTCCCTCCCTTTCTCCCTTCCTCTCTCACTTGCTCCTTCTGCCTGTCCCTCTCTCCCTCTCTCTTCCTCTGTCTTTCTCTCCCTCTCTCACCCTCTGTCTCTTGCTCTCACTTGCCCACACCCTCCCTGTCTCTCTTTCTCTCTCTCTCATTCCATCCCCCTCCCTCCTTTTTCTCCCATCCTCGCTCTCCCTCTCCCACTCGCTCAAACACACACACACACACACACACACACACACACACTGTCTTTGCTGAGCTGTAGGTTATAGCAAGCGGCAGGACAGGGGCAAAAAGGGGTGGGGTTGGGATATCTGTGAATGGAGTGTGCATGTCTGTGTGTGTGTGTGTGTGTGTGTGTGTGTGTGTGTTTGTGTCTGTGGGTTACTGTCTCCCCGTCTGTCACTGTGTATGTGTGTGTGTCTGTGTCCGTGTGTGTCTGTTTGTGTGTGTGCCTGGTGGAGTGGCATACTAGCCGACTCACTGTGTGTGTGTTTGTGTGTGTGTGTGTGTGTAAGTGTGTGTGTGTGTGTGTGTGTGTGTGTGTGTGTGTGTGTGTGTGTGTGTGTGCGCCAGCCAGTGAAGACAGATAGAGGGATATAGACTCTTAATACCATAAAAAGTGTAGAAGTGTTGGAGAACGAGTAAAAACCCTGTGTGTGTGTGTGTGTGTGTGTGTGTGTGTGTTTGTGTGTGTGTAGAAGTGTGGGAGAATGAGTAAAACCCTGCTGAATAATAGATATGGTCTTTGTGTGACCTTGTGTGTTATTCACCAACCTACTCTCTCACACACACACACACACACACACACACACACACACACACACACCACACACACACACACACACTGTGAGATGGTATTCTATTTTCAGGAGGATGCTGGGTTAGTGCCAAACCCACTGGCAGCCATCAGACTGTGTGTGTGTGTGTTTGTGTGTGTGTGTGAGTGTGTGTGTGTGTGTGTGTGTGTGTGTGTGTGTGTGTGTGTGTGTGTGTGTGTGTGAGAGAGAGAGAGAGAGTCACAGACATCGGGGCATCAATTAAATCACAAACACAGATTACAGGAAGACCAGCACGACAGCGCCAGGAACACGAGGGATATTACACACACACACACACACACACACACACACACACACACACACACACACACACTTGATAGATTTCACACCTTTCAGTGTTCCAGTTTCATGCTCATTATAAATTGGCACATGATTGGCTCCTGAGAAACTACACAATTTAATCAGCTGGACACAAGCTCACACACACATGCTCACACACACACACACACACACTCACACACACATGCTCACGCACACACACACACACATACTTACACACATATACATACACACAAACAATGCAATTGTTGTTAGACAGACACACACAGACAAATAGACAGACAGACACACACACACACAAATAAATGTGAACATGAAAATATTGTTTTGTACTGTTTGGTAGAGCGGCACTCACAGCAGATGACTTGTGCTGTGTCAGGCACCTTAGAAGATACCGGTTTCACTTGCTTCCTTCCTCCTATCCTCCTTCTCCAGCAACCCAAAGCCACCCCCACCCCCACCCCCACCCCCCCACCACACACACACACACACACACACAGCCCTGCTTGAGTTGATGGTTCCCAGAGGATCTCTGAAGACTTTAAACCCCACCATTTCTCCACCTAAGCCATCCTAAACCTGGGGGCAACATCAGGCCCAAAGCCTGCCCATTAACAAACCCCTTAGTCCAGTAAACCTGAGGATGCTCCATCATTTAACCACATGCTCTTACAACTGGGCACTGTCTGACGACTGTGAGACCAGTTAAAACATCTACAGAATAGCTAAAATGTCTACAGAGCAGCTGAAACACCTACAGAACAGCTAAAAGACCAGCCATCTGAAGACCTTAACCCCCCCCCACTTCTCCACCTGAGGCCATCCTGATGCTGGGGCCAAGATCAGGCCGAGCCCAGTGCAGTGCCTGCCTATTAACAAACCCCTTAGTCCAGTAAACCTGAGGATGCTCCATCATTTAACCACATGCTCTTACGACTGGCCACTGTTTGATGACTGTTAGACCATCCAAAATGTCTGAAAAGAAGTGTAGTGCGAGGGGCTGGTTTACCAGGTTACAGTGCAGTGCTTGCCCATTAACAAACCCTTCAGTCCAGTAAACCTGAGGATGCTTTCTCCTTTCACCACATAATGACTGTAAGACCAGCTGAAACATCTGCAGAGCAGCTAAAACGTCTGCAGATCAGCTAAAAGACCAGCCATCTGAAGATGTTAACCCCCCCATCTCTCCACCTAAGGCCATTCTGATGATGGGGGTAATGTCAGGCCGAGCCCAGTGCAGTGCCTGCCCATTAACAAGTGCGGTAGCTACTCTTAGTCCAGTAAACCTGAGGATGCTTTCTCATTTAACCACATGCTCTTATGACTGGCCACTGTCAGACCAGCTGTACGAAAAGACGTGTAGTACGAGGGGCTGGTTTAATAATAATAATAATAATAATAACCTTTACTTGTATAGCACAGTTCATACATACAAGATGCAGCTCAAAGTGCTTTACAGTTTGGCAAGGTCACAAACAAAACAGCATTAGTCACAACAACGCAATGCCCCGTTGATGCAGGCTCTTGCGTGAGCACATGTAAAAGTCCGTAGGGGCAACAGGGGTGAGGAAAAACTCCCTAAATTGTATGTGGTTGAATCGAACCGGGAAAAAAAAAACCTGTTTACCAGGTTACAGTGCAGTGGTTGTCCATTAACAAACCCCTCAGTCCAGTATTCTTAGCCCAGTGCACCTGAGGATGCTGTCTTATTTTAACCACATGTTCTTACGACTGTCAGAGCAGCTAAAACATCTACAGAGACAGCTAGACAGCTAACATGTCCTCCTTTTTGTAAGTCGCTTTGGATAAAAGCGTCTAACAAATGCAATATAATAATGTAATAATAATGTAATAATAACAAGAGCAGCTAAAAGATCTATAGGGACAGCTAACAATACCAGCTAAAACATCAACAGACCAGCTAAAATATCTGCAGCTAAAACATCTACAGATACAGCTAACAAGACCAGCTAAAATATCTACAGGGCAGCTAACAAGACCAGCTAAAAGATCTACAGGGCAGTTAACAAGACCAGCTAAAAGATCTACAGCGCAGCTAAAATATCTACGGAGCAGCTAAAAGAGCAGCTAAAACATCTATAGAGGGGATCAACACAGCGGGGTCCCCTGGGAAGATGAAAACCTTATTGGTGTCCCCAACTGGCCTGGAAATGACTAGCAAACCTTAGCCCCAACCTCAGCTGGAGGAAACTAACTAGTGAACCAGACCAGCTGAGCTGGAGGAAACTAGCACCTTAGCCCCAACCTCAAAATGACCTCAAGCCATTCAGACCAATGCTGTTCAGAGGACAAAGAGGCATCTGGCTTACGATGGCTACACAGAGACACACTGATTGACCTCCATCACATACACACTTCCTCTCTCTCTCTCTCTCTCACACACACACACACACACAACCCAGGGCATGTGTCACATAACAGACTAAGAGGAGTGAGGGAAAGTGAGAGAGATGGAGAGATGGGAGGAGAGAGGGAGACGAATGAGAAAGAGAGAGATGAGTAAAATAGAAAAAAGGGAAAAGAAAACAAAATGTGTGAAAAGAAAGACAGGTACGGAGAAGGGGGACAAATGAGGAAGGAGAGAGAGAGCAGAGAGAAGAAGGAAACAAGTTAAAAGGGGATGAGCTTTAGTGGGTGAAAAGTGTGTCGGGGACAACATGAGATTTAAAGGGCGAAAGGTGTGTGTGCGTGAGTGTGTACGTGAGTGTGTAGGTGAATGTGTGTGTGGGTGTGTGCAATGGTGTGTGTGTGTGTGTGTGTGTGTGTGTGTGTGTGTGTGTGTGTGTGTGTGTGTGTGGAGGGGAGAGATGATCTTCAAGGAGGGGGGTGACCCTGATTAGAGACAGGCATCTGGATGGGATTACTGTATACCACAGACTGTATGTAAGAGAACTGGACAAACCCTTTGTGACGTCACACATTCCGGCTGCAGCCATCTTTGCCAATTCATTCTATGGATGTCAATATAAATTATCTGGACTATGAATTATATGGACTTAAATTATTATTAACTAATTGATTCTAAAAATAAATCACCCCCCTCAGAGTTATCATGGACCCTTAAACTACCAAAACACACCAAACCCGTATTTTGGAACCAGGCTGTAAATGCATTTATTTTTGCTGTGAAAATGGACTTTTTAACATGGGAGTCTATGGAAAGTTGCTGACTTCTGCAGACAGCCCCCAGTGGACGTGTGGGGTATTGCAACTTTGGAACATTCAGTTTGGGCTTCATTGTTTAGCCTGGAACATTACCGCTTGGATTGCACCAGGAGCTGTCAGCACACACATACACACACATACACACACACACACAAACACACACACTTCTGATTTAGGTACACTGTGTCACAAACATTTTTACTGCAATTTAGCCAGACACACACACACATACATACCACCCCCCGCCCCCACCCATAAATACACACACACACACACACACACACACACACACACACACACACACACACACACACACACATACACACACACACAGCACTTCACTTTAGCAGCCGCACTCCTCTCAAAAAGACAAATTACCCCCTTGCCTTTATCTGCAGGCAACCACTCACAGGGCAACACACACACATACACACACACACACACACACACACACACACACACACACATTCTCTCACACCCAAGGCCTGTAGAAAAATGTTTGTTTGCCTGTTTGTATGCCTGCATGTATGTATATGTGTGCATGAGAGTGTGTGTGCACACCAGCAGCCAGACCACCGGATGCCTTGTGTGTGTTGAATGGCTGAAGCTAAGCAGGTGTAGGGTTGGTTAGTGGTTACCTGAGCAGCTGTAGGGTTGGTCAGTGGTTAGCTGAGCAGCTTATTACATTACATTACACTGAATTTGGCAGATGCCAAATGCAGCTGTAGCGTTGGTTAGTGGTTAGCTGAGCAGGTTGGTTAATGGTTAGCTTAGCAGCTGTAGGGTTGGTTAGTGGTTAACTATGCAGGTGTAGGGTTGGTTAGTGGTTAGCTTAGCAGCTGTAGGGTTGGTCAGTGGTTAGCTAAGCAGGTTTAGGGTTGGTTAGCTGAGCAGGTGTAGTGTTGGTTAGTGGTTAGCTGAGCAGTTGTAGGGTTGGTTAGTGGTTAGCTAAGCGGCTGTGGGGTTGGTTAATGGTTAGCTTAACAGATGTAGTTGTTAGCTGAGCAGCTGTAGCGTTGGTTAG
>CM059283.1:6658968-6661468 GCA_030347295.1 Setipinna tenuifilis | reverse complement strand
ACTCGGGGGTATGATACCCGCTAATCAAGACCCAGCACCTCCCCAAAAGAGACAACAATAGCAGGGTTGGGGGTACCGACATATTAATGTAATTAATGTAAAATGTAAAAGGTAGCACCCCCTGTACAAAGGTGGCACCCCCAAATTATGGAGGAGTAATTCAAACATTGCTCCTCTGCTGTAATGGGTGCACTGTATTTACATGTTCCCCTACTGTAATAGGTGCACTGTGTGCATATGTTCCCCTACTGTAATAGGTGCACTGTGTGCATATGTTCCCCTACTGTAATGGGTGCCCTGTATTAGTGGACTCCTACTGTAATGGTGCACTGTACTAATCTGTTCATATGTTCCCCAACTGTAATGGGTGCACTGTGTGCATATGTTCCCCTATGGGTGCACTGTGTGCATATGTTACCCAACTGTAATGGGTCACTGTGTGCATGTGTTCCCCTACTGTATTAGTGGATTAGTGGACTCCTGTGTCAGTCAGTGGGTGGGAAAGGACAGTCCAGGTTGAGGTGAAAGTTTGAGATTGAGCTTAACACTCTGCCCCTCTTACCTTAATCCACACCCACACATCCACACACACACACACTCACCCACACACACACACACACACTCTCACACTCAAACTTAAAGCTCATCCCTGTGTCAAGGTGGAGTAGTGTGATACAAACACATGCTCCTTCTGCCTTTTTCTCTCTCTCTCTCTCTCTCACACACACACACACACACACACACACACACACACACATACACATACTTTCTCTCTCTCTCTCTCTCTCTCTCTCTCTCTCTCCCTCTCTCTGTCTAGCTCTTAGAAAGACACACACACACACACACAATCTATAAGAAACACACATGCATGCATGCACACTCGAACATACAAGGACACACCCTCCTAAACTCTGCCTCCGTCTCTGCCCTACACACACACACACACACACACTGTGGCTCTGCTAAATGTGAGGTCATTAAGCAGCAAGTGAGAGAGCATGGGGCTAGTGTGTGTGTGTGTGTGTGTGTGTGTGTGTGTGTGTGTGTGTGTGTGTGTGTGAGTGAAAGGGATTAGTGATTAGTGCGCTCAGATCCATGACACCAGCACGAGCCTCACTCACGAATATGGGTCACGCCACGCTACACCACACCACGCTTATGAGGGGAACCCACACACACACACACACACACGTATGCACACACACGCGCGTGCCTCACTACACTACACCACGCTTATGAGGGGAACCCACACACACACACACACACACATACACACACACACACACACACACACACACACGTCCGACTCTGCTAAGCACGCTTATGAGAGGGACCTACCCACACACACACACACACACACACACACACAGACGTGCCTCGCTATGCTATGCCGCACTTATGAGGGGAAACCCACACACACACACATATGTGCTCGCACATACGCACACACAAACACATAGGCACACACACACATACACACACACATGTGCCTCGCTACACTATGCCACGCTTATGAGGGGAAACCCACACACACACACACACACACACACATGTGCGTGCACATATGCACACACACACACACACACACACACACACACGTGTCTCTCTACGCTATGCTACGCTTATGAGGGGAAACCCACACACCTAACTGAACAGATATCCAAAGAGCAGCAGAGACAGAGAAAGGAGAGAGAGAGAGATAGAGAGAGAGAGAGAAGGAGAAAAAACAAGGGGGGGCTGAGAAAACGAGAGGCAGAGATAAACAGACAGAAAGAACAGAGCAAAAAGGGGAGAAAAGATAGAGAATGACAGAAAGAGGGAGCAAGAGAGAGGCAGAGAAAGAGTTGAGAAGAGTCAGAGAGGCAAAGGGAGGGAGGAAGAGATCACAGCTCAAACACACACAGCAGCTTGACTCTCAGTGAGAGTACGGGATGGAGTGGAGGAGAAATGTAAGTAAATGGAGTTTATCCCCCTCTCACATTTTAGAAAAAGAATTTATCCAGCTATCAACAGCCTTTATCCACCTATTAATGCAGTTTATTCACCTAGAATAGAATTTATGTACCAAACACAATTTCTAACATTCCAAAATCACACTGTGTCATCTATATGTGCACTAGAGACCATTTAAATGCAAGGTAAGGGGTGTGTGTTCGTGTGTGTATGTGTGTGTGTGTGTGTGTGTGTGTGTGTGTGTGTGTGTGTACTGGGACAGTTCAAACATGTTTTGCATGTCTGTTTAAAACATCTCATGTCACACCGTGCATCCACTTCACTGTGATCACCGAAATCATACATGTAGTTTAGCCCTCTCTGGTTTTACAACCACACCCCTGGTGAGAGTCCTCTGTTTTTCTCTCTCTCTCACACACACACACACACATACACACACACATGCATGCTCACAGAAGCATGCACATGTGCACACACACTCACACACACACATCTACATGCGCACACACCCACAAGCACACACAATCCAATATTTAACAGAGAGATC
>CM059283.1:6588935-6596435 GCA_030347295.1 Setipinna tenuifilis | reverse complement strand
GTCATGGAGACGCGTGACCTTGTCAAAGTCAAAGGTCAAAAGTCAAAGTCAGTTTTATTTGTCAATTTCTTCCCTTCACATGTACTTGACATACAAAGTAAAGGAATCGAAATTACGTTTCTTCTCACTATCCTATGCGTTTACACAGACAACAAAAACAACAACAACAACAGTAAAGTGCAAGTGCACAAGACAAGACAAATCCTAAGCTAAGTTATTATAAATAAATAAATAAAGTGCAGTAGCTTAAGGCTACTTTTACCTAGTGTTGCTAAAACTAAACCAGGTATGACAAGACAAGACGACAAGACGAGACAAGACAACACTGAGTGTGTTCATTTAGAGGTAGTTGTTGTTGTAAAAAAGTGTGTGTGTGTGTGTGTGTGTGTGTTGCTTTTACCTTGTGCAGCTCCGTCTTGGCCTCCTCCATGCGTTCGGCGTCGGCCGAGTCCACCACGAACACCAGCCCGTCCGCGCACCGCGTGTACGACCTCCACAGCGGCCTCAGCTTCTCCTGACCCCCCACGTCCCAGAAGTGGCACGCCGCCGACCTCCGACCCCCGCCCAGGGGCACGCGCACGCGCTCCGTGTTGAACCCTTTGGTGGGCACCGTGTTGACGAACTCGTTGAAGCGCAGGCGGTAGAGGACCGTGGTCTTGCCCGCGCAGTCCAGGCCCAGGATCACGATGTGCAGCGCCTGGAAGGAGGGAAGGCAGGGCAGCAGCGCCCCACGGTGCCGGTCCGACAGGCCGTTCCCCATCGCAACGCACCCCACGCACACGGGTCAGCCACCAGCCACGCCGGGTGGTGGGGGTGTGTGTGAGGAGGAGAGAGGTGTGTGTGTGTGTGGGTGGGTATGAGGAGAAGAGTGTGTGTGTGTGGGTGAGGAGAAGTGTGAGTGTGTGCGTTTCAGAGGAGAAGTGTTTGTGTGTGTGTGTGTGTTTCAGAGGAGAAGTGTGTGTGTGTGAGAGGAGAAGTGTGTGTGTGGGTGTGTAGGCTTGGGGAGGCGAAGGATGGGCTGAGGTGCTCTATCCACCTGGCTGCCGACGGTCCCCACAGGAGAAGAAGGAGGATCAACCTGCAACCACAGCAACACACAGCTGATGCAATGAGAGCTGATAACACACACACACACACACACACACCCTGGGCTTTCCTGTGTGCTAATGTCTTCTGGTGGAGTGCTCTCTCCGTCTTTGTCACTCTATCTTTCTTACATCTGCCGCGCGGCTGGGCGTCACTCTGAATGAGGAACGAGGAATAAATAGGGTTGCCACATCTGAGTTGTCAAAAACCGGGACACATCGGACGGCGGCTATCGCACTATCGCACGCGCGCGCTTACGTGTGCGGGGGTTGAGAGCTGCGGACACGCACATTCACAATACCATGTGAATGTTCATGTTTAAGATTAAAACAGTTCAACCAGAGAGAGTAGAGAGAAAGAATATCTGGTTCAACTGGTGCAATTAGGCGTTAAGTTCAAATATTTTTTTCTTAACCCAAATGGGCACTATAAACATTATTACACAAAAATAAGGATATAATGATCTTATTTTGATGCAAGTATTTTTTAACAATATTTTACACCTGTAGGCTATCTGTGTTTGTGTATGTGAGAATCATATAGGCCTATGATGTGAGATGATAAAGATACGTAGGCCTAGGCCTAAGTGTTTCACTGAAGCCCACTATTGCAGATTTTCAATGTTTCTACAGAATTCTCAGAAATGAACATAAAAGTTTCTGCATCAGAGACTTAGTAAAAGGTTGAAAGGAAATGAATGCTTAGGTGTCTGAGGGTTAATCAAATTATTTTCTACCATAGTGTTTTTATGTAATTTCAAATTTCCCATCAATAATTTAAGTCTGAACTCAGACTGCACATTAAAGAGTTACTTCCATACTAAAATCCTTCTTTTAAAATAGGCTACTCATTAGCATCTACTCTATTCCAAAGACAGCAATTAAATGTCAGTGAATATTTGGACTTTACACACGAGGTTTGAGTTGAATTCACAGGAATTAATCATGAAGCTACTTTCATTTACCACAAATTTATCACATGGGCACTAGAACATTAAAGTGCTGAAAAACCTTAAATGGCACACATCTAACTTTTCAAAAGAAAACGAAATTAGTCTGGACTGAAATAAGCCGTTTTTTTTCTCTAAGGCTTTTCTTCTGCAGGATGGAAGAGGCTTTAGAACCAGCCTTTATCAGAATCCGAACATAAAAAGTAGACAGCCAGCTCTCGCACACCAGCCAAGGGAACTTTCACCTATTATTTGGTATTACGGTATTCCCATACAGTCGATGGGTATTCCATATACCTTTGGATTCTCGTGCGGCCGGCCGCTGTTGTATTGATGACCACGATCACCTAGCAACGGCGACTGGCTGCGTGCGCATTCATTCAGTGAGGCCACTCTGCCATAGTCTGTCGTAGTTGCTTATGAGTCTAGCTTCGTTTAGACTATTGCAACGGGAGATGATGTGAGGAAGTAAAAAAACGGGACAAAACGTGTCCCGGAAAGGTTATTCAATTTTCCTGGACAGACCACAAAAAAACGGGACAATCCCGGAGAAAACGGGACGTGTGGCAACACTAGGAATAAAAACAGCGGGGCGCGCGGGAGCCCATTTGCACATGTAGCGGTTTCATACGGTAATTGTCGTTCAGCCACACACACACACACACACACACACACACACACAAAACCAGCCCTCGCTGAAAGCACCGAAAGCGTTCGTTTCCGCCCATATAAGCACCCTATTCACTGCGGTTTCTGTGCCTTCGGGCGACGGGTAGCATGATGGAGAGCAGAGCCGCATAGAGTGCCCTATTGTCGGGTGGATGGGAGAGGGCAGCGGGGCTTGACTAATCTGGGGTGGATAGGTACTGTAGCTTGCGGGGTGGACGTGTGAGGGGGGGGCGACATCTGTAGAAATATTAGCCTAGGCGTGGGGCAACACTATCACTATCATAACGACCGGATTTAATGTGCCTTGTGGTAGAATAGTCTGTAACTGTGGTCTACTCTACAGTCTGTTTCCAACGACGACAGGTGGATCAGGCTATTGCCACCCCTCAATATTCAAAACCGACTGAATGCCCTGAAAACGCCTGCAAAGCCGTGATTTTGGCCATTACACTCAATACTCTCCACATTTACAATGAATGCAGAGGGTTTTAAAAAAACAAGCACGTACCTGTAAATCTTGGGAAGAGGCAGGAGACGCTGGAGCCACGCGTGGAAAGAAAAAAAAAGAAAAATCAACAGTGTATCCTCGTTCACCGCCGGCCCCTTGTCGGTTGTCGGTTGTCTCCGTTGCTACTGTGACAGCAGTTGCCATTCCACTGAGCAGGCTTTCGAGCCTTTCTGCCTACCAGTAGATTCTGGCACCCGGGGAAACAGTCCAGGGCTGGGCTAGCAACGCTGATTGGCTACACTGCTTAGGGGCGCTCCAGTTTTCCGGGCCTCTGATTGGCCGGCGCCTCTGCCTATCAGGCGGCTATCAGACACACCCCCCGCCCCGCTCGCTCCCACCACCTGTTCCTCTCGCTCAACCAGTGGCCCAAAAGTTTGCGAGTGTGCGCGAGAGGGCGCGTGACGAAAACTATTTGTACAAGAGGGTCAAAAGTCGTTGACCTGAACACGGCTGAGACACTGGTGGCTACAGTGTGTGCTCTAAGACATGCTGTCAACACACTGATGAAAAGGGCCGTCAACACTGAAAATATGTGAAATAAGAGAAAGAGAAAGTATGCTGATAAGGAACAGGGAGTGATTGAAAGTGACTGTCTCTGTTTTCAGCAGCGTGGCCTTGATGGTGCTACATTGATGGCGTTAGTTACCGCATGACAATAGGGCTCAGTGAAAGCCTGACCCGCCTTTGAGGATAAACAAATGCACACCATGTCATGGCGCTTTCATCTGTCACCTATTGACCTTCTAATGGGCCACTCTGTAGCCAATTCACCGAGGTCACTGCTGAAGGAGTAGGAAATAATTAAACAGACTGAGATTGGAGAATCGAGTGAGAGATAACCAAGCGAGGATAATCTAAACTTAATCATTTTGGCAGTTTAATCCATTCCCCAGGCAGAAGATGTATTTTAAGCAGACCCCTGAGGGCGAAATTAAGCTGTCCGTGGATTAATAGTTTAATTAAAAGCGTTGGTAAACTTTGAGGGCTCCGAGATTTGCATCATTCTGCCTCCTTGTGGTCAACAGTGGAAGTTCTTGTGTTTGTTCAAGGCGTTGCTGAGTTTTCAAGGTTTCAAACACAACCCAAAAGGTTACATGAGACCAGACCAAAGGTGGACAAACAGGAGTCCTGCCCTGCATTTCCTCTGCCTGTGCTCTCAACACAGGTGATTTCACTAATGAGCTCATCTACCTAAGGATCAGCTGGATGAGTGAATTGGCTGGAACAAATATGTGGCAGGACTTTTACTTTCTGAACACGAATGTCTGCCTCTGGACCAGACACAGAGTAACTCTGACTGTAGGAGTCTGCTATTGTTGTTTTACTGTACACATAGTTTGAATTACAGGGGGTACTGGGGAGTACAGTACCCCCCCAAGTAAGATCAAGTATCCCATAAATAGACCAAAATAGCAGGATTGGGGGGGCATTAATGTAATTAATGTAAAACTCAAAAGGTAGTTCCCCTGTAAAAGATAGTAGCCCCCAATTATGGTAAGGTAATTCACACCCTTACTGTGTGCATATGACAATAAACATTAAACGTGAACCTGTGAGAAGATGCTGTCGCATAGCTGGGGTATGTTACTGTTTATAATAGAGATTAAATAATTAACAGTAAACCAATGAATGACCATTTCCAGTCTCTTTATTGAAACAAGTGGGATTACAGCATGAAGACGGACTCATATTAAAACAGAACACCATCATAAACCAAAATAAGATAAAATATTTATAAGAGAGAGAGAGATGGAAGAGTTGCGTCCGTGGGGTAAAAAGTCAGTAGCTCCAGGTGCTCATTGGATTCAAAAGATAATATTACACAATATTATACAAATCAAAGAAATCATCAAAGACAATTGGGACATCCTACTGAGTGACGCCGTTTTGGCCCCCATCTTCTCAGAGCCCCCCCAATTCGCTGTGAAAAGGGCCCCCACTCTGAAGGACAAGTTGGTAAAAAATTATATCTCTCCTCCAAAACCAACTACATTCTTGGTTAAACCCATAGGCACATTCCAGTGTGGTGCCTGTAGACATTGTCCACACATGAACAAGTCAACCACGTTCACCAATTCTGCTTGTACAAAATCCTTTCAGTGTAAACACTTTGCAAACTGTAACACCACCCATGTCATATACCGTCTTGATTGCAAGTGCGGGTGCTTCTACATTGGTCTTACAAAGAGGAGACTGAGAGACAGATTTGGTGAACACAAATACGCTATCAAAACTAAAAACCTCAATTATCCCATAGCAAAACACTTCATGTCCTCCACACAATGCAACCCGAATGACCTTGCAGTAATGGTCATTGAAATTGTGCAAAAGAACATCAGGGGTGGGGACAGACTAAGGTCACTAGCTCAGAGGGAAACATACTGGATTGACACCCTACAGGCGGTCACATTCCCTGGGCTTAATGAGGAGGTGGACTTTTCTGTGTTTTTATGAATAAATTAGAAAAAATCAAAAAAGACAAAAGTATGATTGACTTGATATCCTACACTTGGTACTTTTACCTTTTGATGGTGTATCCCATGTTTGTATCTATTTTTGATAAAGTATCCCACGCCTGATGACATCTACTTTTGAGGATATATCCCATGCTTATTGTTGCATCTACTTTTAATGTATCCCACGCTTGATGTTTTTCTAACCAAGTGCAACTGTCTTTACTACATAACTTGCTTAACTGATTTGTTTTTGTTTTTCGTTTCGTTCTGTATTTTTAACTTTTTTTTTCACTTGTTTAATGCAATGATGCTGGTCATGTGACTAGATCACCTGACTTATTCTTTAAATACACCTGTCTGTGATCACCAATTATGCCCTGAAGAAGGTCCTGCGTGACCGAAACGTTGGCTGCTATGTCCCATCTGTATTAAAGGACTTTTAATTCTCACACCTGGAATTCGGAGTGCCTTGGAGACTTTCTCGCTCTCTCTAAGATAAAATATTATTTTAAAAAATGAAAAATGAAGCGGGATGAGGAAGAGAAACAGTTACACATGAACAGTTAGACAGATATCTTTTAAAGAGGATGTTTTGGCTGGTTAATTGATAACTTCACTTGGCCTTCATGAATTTTCATAATAAAAAATAAAAAATAAAAGACTTTTAAAAAACAGCAGTAAAAGCAGTTTAAACTGATCAAATATGCCCTGCATTGGTCCAGCAGTGTGACCGACCATGAGTCTTGCGGCCGCTGACCCCTGACCTTGACCCTTAACCCCTGACCCCTATTTGACCTTGAGCGAGGCCATGGCGCGCGCCACGTAGTCGGTGCTCCAGCGGCCAGCGTCCCAGGCCAGGAACCAGCCCGTGAAGGTGGGGGGCTCATGCCCCTGCTTCACCGTCACCACCGCTGTGCCCTTGTCCCGCCCCGACGGGTCCGACTCGATGTAGGCCTTCGCTGCAGAGGGGTTACAAAATATAACATAAGACACACACATACACACAGACACACACACACACACACATACAGACAAACACATATCACACATATGCTGGTATTTCTGTGAATGCTTAGTAAAGCAAACGTATGCTGAACTGAACTGTGAGAAAGAGAGAGGAGTGAGGGAGACAAAGAAAGAGAGAGAAAGGAAGAGAGGGAGAAAGCCAAAGAGGAAGAACAGAGAGTTCCACTGAGGGAAACAGAGAGAGACACAGGGAAACAGAGAGACAGAGAGAGAAAGAAAGAAGGAGAGACAAACAGACAAACAGACATAGAGAGGGAGAGAGAAAGCGAGACAAAGGCAAAGAGAGAGAGAAAGAGAGAGAGGAAGAAAAAGACAGAGACAGAGGGAGATGTCAAATACTCCTTCAGGTTTTCCCCTCTGGTGTGGTCCTGCACATGAAGCCTGATTGGGGCTGAATGGGTATATAATGGGCTGAGATTGTAATCGCTGGTGTGTTGGGTGTGTATATTGGAGGAGTGTGTTTTCGATGTCGATGTGTGTGTAACATGGGTGCATACCCTAACCCTAAAATTCAGTGTGTGTGTGTGTGTATGTGCTGTGTGAATGGTGTGAGTAAGTGTGTGTGTGTGTGTGTGTGTGTGGTGTGTGAATGGTGAGTGTGTGTGTGTATGTGATGTGTAAATGGTGTGAGTGTGTACACTCCAAGTTGCACCCTAATGTGGTCCTGCCCAGGAATGAAACAAACTGCATGTGGTGTTAACACAGACTGCGTGAGCTGTGATTGGTGTGTTTGGGTAACGCACTGATGTTTGGGAGAGCACATTACACTGCCATAAATTACACACGACACTCAGCAGACGCCTTTG
>CM059283.1:6564445-6566945 GCA_030347295.1 Setipinna tenuifilis | reverse complement strand
CTGCTGAGCTCAAGGAACTCAGAGAGACATGGTGGTGGAGCAGAGAGTGCTGCTGACTGTCACCCAGAATGAGCTGCAGAACACCAAAGCAGAAATGAAGACTGAGGTGGAGAATCTGAAGAAGGAAAACGCAGCACAAGACACAGAGTTGGCAGTACTGAAGACCAGACTGGCTGCTAGTGAAACTGAAGTGATGAATCTGAGGAAGGAAAATGAAGTGCTTGAAACCAGACTGGCTGCCACTGAGACTGAAGTAGGGGACCTGAGATGGACAGTGCAGCACATGAGCAGGAGCTGACTGCTCTGAAGACCAGACTGGCTGCTAGTGAAGCTGAGGTGATGAACCTGACCAAAGAAAATGCAGCACAAGAGGCTGAGCTGACAGCAGTGAAGACCAGACTGACAGCTAGTGAAGCTGAGGTGATGAACCTGACCAAGGAAAATGCAGCACAAGACACAGAGTTGGCAGTACTGAAGACCAGACTGGCTGCTAGTGAAACTGAAGTGATGAATCTGAGGAAGGAAAATGAAGTGCTTGAAACCAGACTGGCCACCACTGAGACTGAAGTAGAGCACCTGAAGATGGACAGTGCAGCACACGAGCAGGAGCTGCTGCTCTGAAGACCAGACTGGCTGCTAGTGAAAACTGGGATAGATGACCTGAAGGTGGAAAATGCCGCACAAGAGGCAGAGCTGACAGCGGTGAAGAGCAGACTGGCAGCCACTGAGACTGAAGTAGAGAATCTGGAGAACGAGATTAAAGCAGCACCCAAAGTGGCATTCTCAGCAGGTCTGACTGACTCAGGTTACATAGGGTCTGGGAGTAATGACTTGGACTTGGTGTTCAGTAAAATTATCACCAATGAGGGGCAGGCCTACAGCAGCACAACAGGCTTCTTCACAGCTCCAGTCAGGGGAGTCTACTACTTCAGATTCACAGTCACAGATTTAGTCCAATCATTCATGTCTATTCAGATGTGTAAGAATGGACAACAGGTCACGCGGCTGGTTCAGTCTGACATTGACGGACTGCGGTCCTATCTGTCCAGTGGTCTGACTCTGCAGCTGGAGGTGGGAGATGAGGTTAACATGAGACTCGCAGCAGGCCACAAGCTCTATGATAATGATTCAAATTACTGCACCTTCACTGGCTTCCTGCTCTTCCCTCTCTGAATGGAAGAAGACCACCATTCATTGCGGTGGGCAGTGTGTTGTGAAATGATGGATGATGTAAATCGTTATCATGATTAAATAAATCCCCTCTTTAATGGCAATTTTGTTGCGTGATCAATTAACACACACAAACATTCAAAAAGGCATATTATTATTATTATTAGTAGTAGTAGTAACAGCAACAACATTAATAATAACAATAATAATAATAATAGTATTGATAGCAATATAATAATAATAACAACAACAATAATAATAATACTAATAATAACATTCATACTACTACTACTAACAACAATAACAACAACAACAACAACAACAACAAACAACAACAACAAACAATAATAATAATAATAATAATAATAATAATAATAATAATAATGGTAACACTTTAGAATAACGGGCGCTTATAAAGCATTAGTAACACGCAGTAAATAATAAACTAATTATTTTACAAATCATTTACAAATATCTGTTAATGAGTAAGAAATACTATATGAATGTTATATATGTATGTTATACTGTAAATAAACTTTTTTAAATGAAATATCTTTATACTCAATGTCTTACATCTTAAATCTTTACCTTACCTTATCTCTGAGCAATAGACTTCCCACATAGACTGACACTCAAAGACCACAAAATAGTTATAAAATACAGGAACTATTTACTGAATAGAAAAGTTTTTAAACAACTTTAAGCACATTTTCAGTGTCACTCTTTAAAAAATACTACACACAGTGACTGGCAACACACTAAGCACAGTTTCTTACTTCAGACACAGAAATCTCACATTATGTCACTTCTTTGCCGTTTCAAAACACTGTATTAAAACACGCTACATTCACAACCATTCGGTGTTTTACACATAACACTATAGTGCTATAATGTAAAACTATTTTCACAATTTGTTAAGCTTAATTTGAAAAACAGGGCTACACACTACATACAGTTAACACATATTTAGGACAACCATATTAACAGAACATCCCAGATCTATTGCAAAATGAAATTCTTCTTTTAAAACTATATTTATATTTATACTTACTTGTGAAAATGCTATTTTGCTGCCAAATCGTACTATGGTACCTTTATAGTATTTGTGTGCTTTCTCTGTATACCTCAAAGTAATCATGAACAAAGTCGCTGTGATCTAAATGATCCCATAACCATAAACTCCAGCACTCTACTTCTAATTCTGCAGGGCCACTCTTTGACCACTAGAGGGCAGCAGAGGACAGGCTCTCCAGTTGGCCTGTGCTGGCGAGGGGCAGGAGAGACTTCTGTACACACACACCCAATCAGAGCAGACATCCCGCAGGGAGGG
>CM059283.1:6541945-6549445 GCA_030347295.1 Setipinna tenuifilis | reverse complement strand
TTTTATGAGTAGTTGAACATCCTTATTTCTGGCAAATTATTTTGTATTATTATAATGACATCTCTCAAAGTTACTTGCTACAATATTCAGGGAATGTACTCTTCTTCTTTTGGAGAAAAGTTTAGAGATTCTGATTTTGTAAATATTGTTAATAGTTCAGACATATGCATAGCACTTGAAACGTGGAGTAAAGGTGAACAGGAATATTACTCACTGCCTAATTATAGAGAGATTAGTGTCCCTTCTGTTAAACACTCAAATGTTAAATGTGGCAGGAACTCAGGGGGAATTATTGTTTGGTTCAAAGAATCTATTATGAAGTACATTAATACTATAAAAAAAGGACCATCACACATATGGTTTAAACTTTCAAAAGAACTGACACATTGCGCCCAAGATATCTATTTATGTACCATATACATTCCTCCATTTGAATCTCCATATTACAATGAAAACATATTTGAAACACTAAACTCAGACATTACTGAATTTCAATCCATTGGAAAAATTCTTATAATGGGAGACTTAAATGCACGTGTAGGAAACGAACCAGATTATATCGATTTACATGGGTTAAAACATATCACAACTTTTAAACAACATACCATTGTTAGTAGTAATAGGAATACTTTTGATAGTATAGTTAACAAACATGGTAAGGAGGTCTTACTTCTTTGCAAAGCACTTGGCCTGTACATTGTTAATGGCAGAACAAAGGGTGACTCTTTGGGCAAGTATACCTACTGTTCATCACTGGGCAGCAGTGTGGTGGATTATGCTGTAACAGATCTAGACCCTGATCAAATAAATTATTTCATGGTGATGCCACAGCTACCTCTGTCAGACCATTGCCATATTGTAATTAGTTTAAAGAAAAATCCCAATGTAGAAAACCAAAAACCTACATCAGCATTGTACCCACTCCCAGTAACATACAAATGGAAACATGACCGGCAGGAACATTATAAATCTGAACTAAATTCAATTGAAGTGGAAAACATGATATATTCCTTCCTGTTCACCAAATTCAATAACAATACAGAAAACATCAACTTGGCCACTAAAAAAATAACAGCAATATTTTCAACAGCTGCCAAAAGATCCTTAATCTGTTGTAAATACAAGGACACTAGTAGAAAAAGAAGATCAAATGCAAACCAAAACAAATGGTTCGACAAAGACTGCGAAACACTAAGAAAAGAATTGAGATTTTGGTCAAACAAAAAACACAGAGAACCCGGAAGTCCAGAAATCCGATCACAATACCATCTTATCCATCACAATTACAAATCACTTCTGAGACACAAAAAAGCTGACTATGTCAATAATCAGCTTCAAAAAATAGATGATGCCCTAGACCAAAACGCCTTTTGGGACCTCTGGAAAACACTTCATAAAACAAAAAAAGAAAATGTTATCCCGTTAGTTGATGGCAAAACGTGGAGCAAACATTTCGAAAGCTTACTGAAGAAAGTAGACTTAACTACTGAACAAACACCCTTATATTCCAAATTAAAAAAGCTTGAACATACGAAAAAAGATCAATTAAATGAATTGGACTCAATTATAACTTTACATGAACTGAACACTAGAATAAAATCCCTCAAAAACCAAAAATCATGTGGAATCGATGGCATTTATAATGAAATGCTAAAGCACAGCACCCCTAAACTTAGGGAAGCTATCCTGAAATTATTCAATTTGATACTATCAACTGGCCACTTTCCAGATCAATGGAAAATCAATCAAATTATACCAATATTTAAACATGGAGATAAGTTAAATCCGAACAATTACAGAGGCATCTCACAAAGTAGCAACCTTGGGAAATTATTTTGTGGTATTTTGAATAACAGAATAGCACATTTTTTACAACACAATAACATTTTAAATTCCTCACAAATTGGCTTCTCAAAAAATAATAGAACTACTGATCACATATATACTTTAAACACACTTATAGATGAACATGTACAAAAAATAAAAAAAGGAAAAATATTTGCCTGTTTCATTGACTTCAGCAAAGCATTTGATTCGGTTTGGCATGAGGGACTCTTCCTAAAACTTTTAGAATATAATATTGGTGGTAAAACATACGACATAATTAGAGACATGTATACAAATAACAGATGCTATATAAAAATTAACAACAAAAGAACAGATTATTTCAGTCACACAAAAGGGGTGAGACAAGGCTGTTCCTTGAGCCCAACATTATTTAATATATATATTAACGAACTAGCTAATAAACTAGAACAATCCCCATCTCCAGGGCTTAAACTTTTGAATAAAGTCATCAAATGCCTGTTATTTGCAGATGATTTACTTCTAGTCTCCCCAAGTGCTGAAGGGCTCCAAGAAAGCCTTAATATCCTTATTAAATACAGTGAAACATGGGCTCTTCCAATTAATATGGCAAAGTGTAAAATCATGGTATTCCAAAAGAAACACTCTAACAAAAACAACAAATATAACTTTACTATTGGCAACCACATACTGGAGGAAGTTAATGAATACTGCTACTTAGGACTTGTCATATCATCAACAGGACAATTTCATAGTGCCATCAAAAACCTGACAGAAAAATCAAGGAAAACTTTTTACATGCTCAAAAAAACACTATTTCAATTTAATCCCCCACTAAAAATGTGGCTGAAGATTTTTGATACATTAATAAAACCAATATTGTTATATGGGAGTGAAATTTGGGGCCCAAAATACATACAAAAATTTGACACATGGGACAAAAGCCTGCCTGAGATATTCCACTTGGAATTTTGTAAAGGCATTTTGGGGGTAAACAGAAGTTCCCCCAACTTAGCTTGCAGGGCAGAGCTGGGAAGGTATCCCCTACTTATTGACATCGAAAAAAGAGCAGCAAAATTCTGGCATCACCTGCAGACAAGCAACCCTGAGCGGTACCACCACACTGCTGCCCAGCTAAGGAACAGTCATCCTGAGAGGGAACCCCTAAGTCACATCACTCAAAAATTCAATCTCAACAACACTGACCTAAGTATCGTGACAAAATTAAAACATTTGGAAAAAGTATCTAAAGAACATTATGTGAATGATTGGAAAGAAAAAATTAAACTAATAAGTAAATTAAATTGTTACAAAGTAATCAGAAAAGAGTATAATTTGGCACCATATTTAACTCAAATTAAAAACTATCACCAAAGAAAATTATTAAGTAAATACAGGCTTAGTGATCATAACCTTGCCATAGAGAAAGGAAGACACAGGCAAAGCTGGGTGTGTCGAGAACACAGGATATGCCAACACTGTAATACTGGAGAGATAGAAGATGAAGGACATTTCCTTACTAAGTGCACAAAATACGATCAAATTAGAGAATCTTACTACAAAAAAATAAAAGAAATTCTCCCTGAATTTATAAATTTGGACAATGACCAAAAAATATCAGTCCTCTTGGGGGGGAAACAGATAACGTCACCAAATTAGCTGCTGAATACCTAGAGTCCTGCCACATTTTAAGAGAACAGTCCACATGACTATTAACTATGCTTATTAATTGTTTCTTTCTTTTGTTTTTTCTTCCTTTTTTCCCCTCTTATCATTAATTATTATTATTATTACTTTCCATGATTCTTCTTTTACTTAAGGAATTGTTTTAGATGATTATTATTGTTATTTTATTATAATTTACATTGGTAAATGGCAAAGGTTTCTTTTCTTATTTCTTTACTATTCTGTTTTTTTTACTTATTACTATTGTTATCAGTACTTGATAATTGCTTTGGCAATATTGTATACACATTCATGCCAATAAAGCTATTGAACTGAACTGAACTGAACTGAGAGGGAGAGAGACAGAGAGAGAGAGAGAGAGAGAGAGAGAGAGAGAGAGAGAGAGGGAGAGAGAGAGAGGGAGAGAGACAGAGAGAGAGACAGAGAGGGAGAGAGAGAGAGAGAGAGACAGAGAGAGAGACAGAGAGAGAGAGGGAGAGAGAGAGAGAGAGGGAGAGAGAGAGAGAGAGAGAGAGAGAGGCAAATGTAAAATCATGGTATTCCAAAAGAAACACTCTAACAAAAACAACAAATATAACTTTACTATTGGCAACCACATACTGGAGGAAGTTAATGAATACTGCTACTTAGGACTTGTCATATCATCAACAGGACAATTTCATAGTGCCATCAAAAACCTGACAGAAAATCAAGGAAAACTTTTTACATGCTCAAAAAAACACTATTTCAATTTAATCCCCCACTAAAAATGTGGCTGAAGATTTTTGATACATTAATAAAACCAATATTTTATATGGGAGTGAAATTTGGGGCCCAAAATACATACAAAAATTTGACACATGGGACAAAAGCCTGCCTGAGATATTCCACTTGGAATTTTGTAAAGGCATTTTGGGGGTAAACAGAAGTTCCCCCAACTTAGCTTGCAGGGCAGAGCTGGGAAGGTATCCCCTACTTATTGACATCGAAAAAAGAGCAGCAAAATTCTGGCATCACCTGCAGACAAGCAACCCTGAGCGGTACCACCACACTGCTGCCAGCTAAGGAACAGTCATCCTGAGAGGGAACCCTAAGTCACATCACTCAAAATTCAATCTCAACAACACTGACCTAAGTATCGTGACAAAATTAAACATTTGGAAAAAGTATCTAAAGACATTATGTGAATGATTGGAAAGAAAAAATTAAACTAATAAGTAAATTAAATTGTTACAAAGTAATCAGAAAAGAGTATAATTTGGCACCATATTTAACTCAAATTAAAAACTATCACCAAAGAAAATTATTAAGTAAATACAGGCTTAGTGATCATAACCTTGCCATAGAGAAAGGAAGACACAGGCAAAGCTGGGTGTGTCGAGAACACAGGATATGCCAACACTGTAATACTGGAGAGATAGAAGATGAAGGACATTTCCTTACTAAGTGCACAAAATACGATCAAATTAGAGAATCTTACTACAAAAAAATAAAAGAAATTCTCCTGAATTTATAAATTTGGACAATGACCAAAAAATATCAGTCCTCTTGGGGGAAAACAGAAACGTCACCAAATTAGCTGCTGAATACCTAGAGTCCTGCCACATTTTAGAGAACAGTCCACATGACTATTAACTATGCTTATTATTGTTTCTTTCTTTTGTTTTTTCTTCTTTTTTCCCCTCTTATCTAATTATTATTATTATTATTACTTTCCATGATTCTTCTTTTACTTAAGGAATTGTTTTAGATGATTATTATTGTTATTTTTACTATAATTTACATTGGTAAATGGCAAAGGTTTCTTTTCTTATTTCTTTACTATTCTGTTTTTTTACTTATTACTATTGTTATCAGTACTTGGTAATTGCTTTGGCAATATTGTATACACATTCATGCCAAAAGCTATTGAACTGAACTGAACTGAAACTGAGAGAGAAAGACAGAGAGAGAGACAGAGAGAGAGAGACAGAGAGGGAGAGAGAGAGAGAGAGGGAGAGAGAGAGAGAGAGAGAGAGAGAGAGAGACAGAGAGAGACAGAGAGAGAGAGACAGAGAGGGAGAGGAGAGAGAGAGAGAGGGAGAGAGAGAGAGAGAGAGAGAGAGAGACAGAGAGAGAGACAGAGAGAGAGAGACAGAGAGGGAGAGAGAGAGAGACAGAGAGAGAGACAGAGAGAGAGACAGAGAGAGAGGACAGAGAGGGAGAGAGAGAGAGAGACAGACAGAGAGAGAGAAGAGAGGAGAGGACAGGAGGGAGAGAGAGAGAGACAAAGGTTTCTTTTCTTATTTCTTTACTATCTGTTTTTTTACTTATTACTATTGTTATCAGTACTTGGTAATTGCTTTGGCAATATTGTATACACATTCATGCCAATAAAGCTATTGAACTGAACTGAACTGAACTGAGAGAGAGAGAGGGAGAGAGAGAGAGAGAGAGACAGAGAGAGAGAGAGAGACAGAGAGAGAGAGAGAGAGAGAGGGAGAGAGAGAGAGAGAGGAGAGGGAGAGAGAGAGAGAGAGAGACAGAGAGAGAGAGAGACAGAGAGAGAGAGACAGAGAGGGAGAGAGAGAGAGAGAGAGGGAGAGAGAGAGAGAGAGAGAGAGAGAGAGACAGAGAGAGAGACAGAGAGAGAGAGACAGAGAGGGAGAGAGAGAGAGAGAGGGAGAGAGAGAGAGAGAGAGAGAGAGAGAGAGAGAGACAGAGAGAGAGAGAGAAAGACAGAGAGAGAGACAGAGAGAGAGAGACAGAGAGGGAGAGAGAGAGAGAGAGAGGAGAGAGAGAGAGAGAGAGAGAGAGAGAGAGAGACAGAGAGAGAGACAGAGAGAGAGACAGAGAGGGAGAGAGAGAGAGAGAGAGGGAGAGAGTGAGAGAGAGAGGGACAGAAAGAGGGACAGAGGGAGAGAGGGAGAGAGAGAGAGAGACAGAGAGGGATAGAGAGAGTGAGAGAGAGGGAGGCAGAAAGAGGGAAGAGGGAAGAGGGAGGAGGAAGAGGAGGAGTTGGGGTCTTTGTATTCCAGAGGGATTTAGGAGTGTTCCACTAACCCTGCTCTGACCACCTCACACACACTCAACTGCTCTCACGGTATCATCACATCTGTGTGTGTGTGTGTGTGTGTGTGTGTGGGTGTGTGTGTTTATAGAGATAGATAGTGAGCGCGAGAGAGAGAGTAAGAGAGAGAGAGTGAGATTGTTGGAATTTATGTGTGAGAGAGAGGTTGTGTTGATGCATGTGTGTGTGTGTGTGTGTGTGTGTGTGTGTGTGTGTGTGTGTATGTGTGAGAGGGAGTTCTTCTGAGTCACACAAGTCTGGTCCCCTGGAGTGTATGTGTGCATATGTGTCTGAGAGTGTGCTTGTGTGTGCGTGTGTGTGTGTGTGTGTGTATGTGTGTGTGTGTGTGTGTGTGTAGTGTTTTTGCCCACTCTGATTTGACCTACTTCCAGCTTCGCAGCCCACACATCTGAGAGAGTGAGAAAGTGTGCATGTGTGTGTATGTGTGTGTGCATACGTGCTTCGTGCTTTTGTGTGTGTATGTGTGTGTGTGTATGTAGGTGTGTATGTGTGTGCACGCATGGGTTCGTGTGTGTGTGTGTGTGTGTGTGTGTGTGTGGAAGCGTGATCAGCATGCTAAAGACCCCCAAGTTTAGTGATTACTGCCATCCAGTCTGTGTAAGTGTATCTGACTCTGTGTCATGCTGAACTCCATTTTTATGGGTTCTCTGTTTTTTTTTCTCTATGGCTTCATTAGGTGTAGAACCCAAGCAATGGGTTCTGTCTTCTATTTGTGTATGCAGTCATCAGGTCTAGAACACAGACTATAGGATCTGGGCTCTGGTTCTCTATGATGTCATTAGTTCCAGAACCCAGCTGTGCGTTCTGTGTTCCAGTTCTCTATGATGTCATTAGTTCTAGAACCCAAGAGGTGGGTTCTGTGTTCTAGTTTTCTGGGATGTCATTAGTTCTAAAACCCAAGTGGTGGGTTCTGTGTTCTAGTTCTCTATGATGTCATTAGTTCTAGAACCAAGCGGTGG
>CM059283.1:6529784-6536845 GCA_030347295.1 Setipinna tenuifilis | reverse complement strand
TGTGTGCATGTGTGTGTATGTGTGTGTGTGTGTGCACCCACATGTGTGTGTGTGTGTGTGTGTGCTGTGTGCATATGTATGTGCATGCGTGCGCATAGGTGTGTGTGTGTGAGTCTGTCTCTCTCTCTCTCTATACACCTCTCTAGTGTGCTCTCTTTCTCTCACTCTCTCTCTCTCTCTCTCTCTCTCTCTCTCTCCCCCCTTATTCCCTCTCTCTTTCCCTCTCCCTTTCTTTTTCTGTCTTGCTTTCCCCTCTCTCTCACTCTCCCCTCCTCTCTCTCCTTTCTTCCATCCTACTATCACAGTTGTGCTTACTCATCTTTATTCTAAATTATTAAATTCACAATAAAAATAATAAAGTGCAGTATGGTAAGTATGTACGCATACTAAGAGGAATTCATGGCTTTGTGTGTACAGGTCTCTACCCCTCCCCCCCTCCTTCACACACTCTCTTTTCTCTGTCTCTCTCTCTCTGTGTTTGCGTTAGTGTGTGTGTGCATGTGTATGTGTGTGTGTGTGTGTGTGTGTGTGTGTGTGTGTAGGGAAAATACTGCTTGACTACCAGTTGGTGTTTGAGGCAGAGGCGGGGGGGGGGGGGGGTGAAATGAGGACATGAAGGCCTACCTATCTGCTTACTCATCTTTATTCTAAATTATTAAATTCACAAACAAATAATAAAGTGCACTATGGTAAATATGTACACATAAGAGGAATTCATGGCTTTGTGTGTACAGGTCTCTACCCCCCCTCCCCTTCCTTCACACACTCTCTGTCTGTCTCTGTCTCCGTCTCTCTCTCTCTCTGTCTGTGTGTGTGTCTGTCTCTCTCTCTGTATGTGTTTGTGTTGGTGTGTGTGCATGTATGTGTGTGTGTGTGTGTGCGTATATGTGTGTGTGTGTGTGTGTGTGTGTGTGTGTGTGTGTGTGTGTGTGTGTGTGTGTGTGTATGTGTGTGTGTGTGTGTATGTGTGTGTGTAGGCCTGTCCCACCTGATGGGTAACAGGTTTGTGTTTTCCCACAGCACTGATAGACAGACATTCTTACATAATTACTCAGATATAAAAAGAGGCTGATTGCAGAATCAAAGTCACAGACACTACTGCTGCACCTACTTCTACTGTTAGTATTACTGCTACAGCCACTACTACTGCGAGTGACAGACGGGGTGTTCTTACAGGTAAGACCAGTGTTCAGCTTTAGTGGTTTTGCAAAGCAAATTCTGAGTTTAGTTTATAAATATTAAATTATATTACCTGTTAGAAAAGTATGTAGCAGCTCTCTATTGTACTGCACTACAGTGTAGTGGAGATTGACAGGTGCATTACTTCATTCATTTGTGAATGTAGGACGATTGGGTGTGTGGCAGAGGAAAAGACTGATGATGCACTGGGTCCCATGATTAGCATAGCTGAAACACAGCTGCATAACAGTATAGGTGTGGTAAAGGTGTAAGTCTAGAGCACATTTTTAATCCAGTGTGTTTGACAGTTCAGAGAGGCTGCACCTTTCCCTTAGCCTGCAGTGTTCATTCCACCAGCATACAGCACAGAGAAAACTACTTCTTTTTAAATTACTATGAAGAAATGTACCATTTTATACATTTACTGATATTGTAATTGCCATTGGAACTCAAAACATACTTTATTATTTTTTTCTCTCTCAGTGACTTTGAAGATGAGGGCTGCCATCTCACTGCTGGTGCTGCTGTTCTCCATGTGTGGAGCTCAGACTCGGAGCACCCAGGCTGAAGTTCAGACAGGGAGCCAGAGCACTGGGGCTGCTGCTGCTGAAGTCTCTACCCAGCTGGACGTCTCTGCTGAGCTCAGGGAACTGAGAGACATGCTGGTGGAGCTGAGAGTGAAAAATGCAGCACAAGAGGCAGAGCTGACAGCGGTGAAGACCAGACTGGCAGCCACTGAGACTGAAGTAGAGAATCTGGAGAAAGAGATTAAAGCAGCACCCAAGGTGGCATTCTCAGCAGGTTTGACTAACTCGGGATTCGTAGAGTCTTGGAATGCTGACATAGACTTGGTGTTCAGTAAAATTTTCACCAATGAGGGGCAGGCCTACAGCAGCACAACAGGCTTTTTCACAGCTCCAGTCAGGGGAGTCTACTACTTCAGATTCACAGTCATGGATTATGTAAAATCGCAGATGTCTATTCAGATGTTTAAGAATGGAAGGCAGGTTATGCGGCAGTTTGAGTTTGGCAGTGGTGAAGAGGCCAACTATATGTCCAGTGGTCTGACTCTGCAGCTGGAGGTGGGAGATGTGGTTAACCTGAGACTCCCACCGGGCTACAGGCTCTATGATGATGCTTTTAATCACTCCACCTTCAGTGGCTTCCTGCTCTTCGCTCTCTGAATGGAAGGAGATCACCATGATCATCACCATTCATTGCGGTGGGCAGTGTGTTGTGAAATGATGGATGATGTAAATCGTTATCATGATTAAATAAATTTCCTCTTTAACGGCAATTTTGTTGCGTTTTCAATAAACACACACAAACATTCAAAAAGGAATAGTATTATTATTATTATTAGTAGTAGTAGCAATAACATTAATAATAACAATAATAATAATAGTATTGATAGCAATAATAATAACAACAACAACAATAATAATAATACTGATAATTACATTAATACTACTACTACTGCTACTAATAATAATTATAATAATAATAATAGCAACAACAACAATATTATTATTAACAATAGTAATAACAATAATAACAATAATAATAATAATAATAATAATAATAATAATAATAGACACAGAAAGGATAAACTTCTGGAAGAGTCCTGCAAGTTCCACACATGTCCACAGAGGGGAACCATCATGTTTACAAAGGAGCCATGAAGTCTCTTTGTCTTTGTGTGTGTGTGTGTGTGTGTGTGTGTGTGTGTGTGTGTGCGTGTGTGTGTGTGTATGTGTGTGTGTGCACCCGTGTGTGTGTGTGCATGCATGTGTGTGTGTGTGCGTGTGAGTGTGTGTGTGTGTGTGCGTGCATAAGTGTGTGTGTGTGCATGTGCATGTGTGCGTGTGTGTGTGTGCTGTGTGCATATGTGCGTGCGTGCGTGCGTGCGTGCGTGCGTGCGTGCGTGCATGCGTGTGAGTGTGTGTGTGTGCATGCATGTGTGTGTGCATGCGTATGCATGTGTGTGCATGGGCATGTGTGTGTGCTGTATGTGTGTGTGTGAGTGTGTGTGTGTGTGTGTGTGTGTGTGTGCGTGCTGTGTGCATATGTGCGTGCGTGCGTGTGTGTGTGTGTGTGTGCACTACTTACTGTACTGCACACTAGTCACTCCTCACTACCGAGTGGCATCCTGATGGCATGTTAATATAACTATATTTGCCATAGTACTTTAGATACAGATACACACACACACACACACACACACATACACACACACACACGCACACACACACACACACACACACGCACGCACACACTAATGCCATTGGCAGGTTAATAAAACTACTGTAGCAGATGGCATGTTAATATAGCTATATTTGCCATGGTACTTAGCGTAGTAACATAATAACAGTTGGCATGTAATTGTAATTACCCCTAGCATGTTTTTGTAATATATTTATGTGCTATGTTAATGTAATTAGAGTACATAAGTTAATAACCCTACTTAATGTAATTGTATTTGGCATGCTGATGTAATTACAGTACAATATGTTAATAATCCTCTTTAATGTAATTATATGTGGCATGGTAATGTGTTCCTATGCTGATGGCCATCAGCATGTCTGTTGTTCATACACACACACACACACACACACACACACACACACACATACACACACACACACACACACACACACACATATGTACACACACAGACAGACAGGCACACACACACACAAACACAGACACACACACGCACACTCACACACACACACACAGACACAGGCACACACACACACACAAACACAGACACACACACACACACACACACACTCACACACACACACACACACACACACACAGGCACACACACACACACAAACACAGACACACACACACACACACACATACACACACCAAACGAGAGCACAGCTGGGCAGAGAGAGGAAGAACAGGAGAGGGCAGACTGAGACCCCAGTAGTGCCCTCTGGTGGCTAGAACATGTCAGTGCAGCTTAGTTATCCAGCACTGACGGCATGGCTGTGGATGGGTGTGAAGCAGGGGCGTTCCTAGAGGTATTTTACCGGGGCACGTGCCCCTCTATTGATGTGCGGGTGCCCCGGTATGGAAATCTGAATTTATTAATTTTTTACATATTTTTTTAACATAAAAAATACTTATCTAGATAATGCATATTTGCAGTAATACCGTAATTCTGTATTCAATCAGTCCACAGTGTCCCATGTCTTTGGTCATTTATTCCCGCGACTGTAACTGAACTGGTACCAGCTTGCTCGTGCTCGCGCACTCAAGTGTTCAGTAAACAGGTAGGCATGTCAGATGGCATGTCACACTGGCTGTGTTTGTGAACCCCCCATACAGCCACTATTCACTCTGGCGTTACAATAAACAGTAAGTGGTTATATTTTTATCCTCTGGGTATTGCTGTATATCGCCCACGCATCGCCTGTCACAAAAAACACTTTATTAAAAAGTGAGGGGACGCACGTGAAGGTCCATTTTGGTCACGTCTGCCTTTTCAATGTTCGCCAGTTAGCTGATGAGCGTATTAGGCTTAAACTTCTGTAACTGTTCAGCAGCTCATTTATAAATATTACAAATGGCAGCATCACCGACGACAGAATGCAATCTTCTTAATGGTTCCGTTTCAACATTCGCGTTTTAGAGGGTAATTGTGACTCCTCTAAGCTAGTTAGCCAGGTCATATTGATTGTAATGAGCCAAGCCATACGTTGCCATATATAGCTCTGTCAATTTAGCGAGCTTATTTTTATCTTTTGTATCTACAATTTTACTCGGTGTTATTTGTATTGTGTGTACTGGGTGTACGGCCGTATAATATTAGTTACATTTACGGCCCTGATTTCTGTAATCCTGGGGAAGAGGAGTAAAGAAGGACATCTCTGAAGATATAAAGTGCACAAGTAGGCCTAGGCCAGTTCCGTTAAGGTGCTTATTTATGATGCAGATTCAGAAATGAACACCATCGGATTCTACACTTTGGGTACTATTTATTATGTTTTTTTATGATGAAAAAGTGTTTAAAAAATTTTTACTCGCGCGCTTCGCGCGCTCGCATTAATTCATCTGTGCCCCTGCTGTGCCCCAGTACTCTATTCAGTCTAGTGACGCCTCTGGTGTGAAGTAGTAATCGGCACAGCAAACTCTATAGTGTTCAATCAACTCTGAGACTCTCAGTTTTAACACTATGCCAATGTTTATATTGTCCCAATCTTTGTAGTGTTAATTTAGCACTCGTCCCTTACATATTTGACTCCTTTACAGTTAAAGTAACTTGTTGCAGTGTAATTTTAACTGTTATTTTTTCACTTACACTCTTAAATTAACACTTTTGTTGAACACTGGAAAGGACACCGTGAGAACACTGGGTATAAACCCCTTCATCACCACAGACTGTTTCTGGAAGCTTCTCTGACTAAAGAAATATATAATTTGGTCATGATATGAGTATATTGTGAAAGATGTCTAGTTTAATATGATTTCAGTGTTTAACTGTGTCAAATGGCCAGTCCAGTCTGGTATTAATTCTTCTTCTTCTTATTATTATTATTATTGTTATTGTTATTATTATTATTATTATTATTATTATTATTAATAATAATAATAATAATAATAATAATAATAATAACCTTTACTTATATAGCACAATTCATACGTACAAGATGCAACTCAAAGTGCTTTACAGTTTGGCAAGGTCACAAACAAGACAGCATTTCTTGCAGTCCAATGGCATCGGCGTAATTGAATGCAATAATGAAATGGCGTAGTGTCATAACAATGCAATGTCACAACAACGCAATGCCCCGTTCATGCGGGCTCTTGCGCGACACAACAATGAAATGTCACAACAAGCGAGGTGCATGTGTCTGAATAAGTTTCCCAGGGCAGGGACACTACAGACATATGTACTTCCACATAGGGACAGAGAAAGAGAGAGTTGGTTTAGTATTGTGCAGCGTTAATATTTGACCAGTGTTAAACTCAGTCCAGTGTTAAATTAGACCAACTTGTGTCTGCAGACAACTTTAAGTCTTCAAATAGAAGAGGTGAGTCCTGTAAAGTGTTTTTGTTTAAAATTATTTTAAATGTTATTTTATAGGTACCTTTTTACATTTTATTTATACTTTTTGTTTCTTATATATGTTTATATTTATTATATTTTTTTTTATTTTTTGCTGTTTTTAAAATTGATTGTATACTCAGGGCACTGCTGTAAAAGACCTTGATAGTTTTTTCCTGAATATACAATGGATGACAATGATGATGATGATGATGATGATGATGGTGATGATGAATACTGAGTCTGGTGTTTAACTCACTCCAGTGTCACAGGCGTCCAGTGTTAATTAGAGTCCAGTGTTAATCTGTATTCATTTTTCAACAGTCTCATGTGTCATATTCATTCAATATCAAATTGAGCTTTGGGCCAATCAGAGCCCAGTGTTTCACTAGTATGTCCAGTGTTTAATCTGAGTCAAGTGTCAAATGAGTCCAGTGTTAATCTTGGTACACTGTTACATAATCTTAATCAAGTAAATTTAGTCTTAATCTGAGTCCAGTGTCATAGGAGTTTGGTGTTACAGAAATCTTAGTCCAGTGTCAAAGGAGTCTGTTGTTAGCTGAGTCCAGTGTCATACAAGTCTACTATAATCTTAGTCCAGTGTTATACAGGTCTACTATGATCTTAGTCCAGTGTCAAAGGAGTCTGTTGAGTACACTGTCATATCAGTACAGTGTTTATCTAAAGTCAGTGTGATACAAGTTTCATATAAATTTAGTGTTAATCTGAGACCAATGTCATACAAGTCTACTATAATCTGAGTCCAGTGTCATACAAGTCTACTATAATCCTAGTCCAGTGTCATACAAGTCTACTATAA
>CM059283.1:6489784-6494784 GCA_030347295.1 Setipinna tenuifilis | reverse complement strand
TGGTAGGCCTTATACACCTCACACCCCCTTTCCTCAAGCCCCATTAACCCAAGCAAGAGGCAACCAGGGCACTGATGCCATAAGTAGGATTTTGGAAACACAAAATCAATTAACAAGCCTGCTCATAAAACAGCAGTTATTAACAACTCTGCCCAAAGGAAACATAGAAATCTTTGAAGGTAACATTTTACAATATAAATCATTTATTCACTGGTTTGACCACATTATCGAGTCCAAAACTGACAATTACCATGATAGGCTACTGTACCTTATTCAGTACACTAGGGGGAAGGCACAAGAGCTGGTTAAAAGCTGTCAGCTGATAGATGATGCCAGTAGAGGCTATAGAAAGGCTAGACAGCTGCTTGAAAAACATTTTGGCAATGAGTATAGGATATCCTGTGCTTATATTGAAAGGGCACTGTCATGGCCAGCAATCAAATCAGAGGATGTAAAGGCTCTTCAGGACTTTGCACTATTTTTAAGAAGTTGCTGTAATGCCATGGAAAATGTGGAGTATATGGAGGAAATGGATACCGTTACGAACATGAGAAGCATAGTGCTCAAACTACCATATAAATGGAGAGAGAGATGGCGTGTTGAAGCCTGCAAGATACAAGAACAAAATATCAGAGTCAGAATGAAGGACTTGGTCAACTTTATTGAAAGGCAAGCCACAATTGTGTCTGACCCAGTATTTGGTGACATCCAAGAAACGAGCGCCAAAATGAAACCTAAAACTTCAGTGAAACCACCCGTGAAGGAAAGCTTTGCCACCAATACAGACGTGGCATCAACTGCAGTACCACTAGCTACCTCATGCCTGTTTTGCACTGGTCAGCATAATTTGGGGACATGTCTGCAGTTTAACACACAGCCACACAGGGACAAGATCACATTTCTTAAGCAAAATGGAATCTGTTTTGGATGCCTGACCAAAGCCGGTCACATTAGCAAAGACTGTGCACAACGCCTTACCTGCTCAGTGTGCAGCAGGTCACATCCCACTGCGTTACACATCAAAGCAAATGTGTCAACATCACAACAGACAGTTGCAACTACCATAAAGGCTTTGTCTGATGATGTGGGTGAGCATGCTGGGGCCGGTAACACGCACAAAGTCTCCAGCTGTGCCATGTCAATTGTTCCTGTGCAGGTGAAATGCTCTAAGGGAAACAGAGTCATAAACACCTATGCCTTCCTAGATTCTGGCAGCTCTGCAACATTCTGCACAGAGAAACTCATGAACAAATTGAACATCCCTGGAAAAAGAACCAACATATTGTTAAGAACAATGAACCAAGAAAAACCTGTGGACACATATCTGGTGAAAGGTCTGGAGGTCAGTGCCTTGTCTGAGAACAACTTCATTGCACTCCCAGATACATACACCCAGACCTCCATGCCTGTGGATAACAAGACCATACCCAAACCAGAGGAAATAACAAAATGGACTTACCTGAGTGAAGTGCAAATTCCAACGTTGAACGCCGACGTGGAGTTGTTGATAGGGAACAATGCTCCTAAGGCCCTAGAACCATGGAACATAATAAACAGCCGTGGAAATGGACCATATGCTGTGAAAACCCTATTGGGGTGGGTTATCAACGGTCCCCTGGAAGCCACGCCCACTGCAGATGCTGGTGAGTGTCATGCCATAAATGTAAACAGAATATCTGTTGAAGGGTTAGAAAGGCTGCTTGTACAGCAGTACAATCATGATTTTAATGAAACAGTGGATAATAAAGAAATGTCAATGGAAGACAAAAGATTTTTGAAAATTGCTGAACAATCAATCAAGCTGCAAAATGGACATTACAGCATAGACTTACCTTTTAGAAATGACTGTGTAGTTATGCCTAAAAACTATCAGGTAGCAGAGCAGCGTCTAATAGGCCTCAGAAAGAAATTCAAAAGAAATGAACAATTCAGGCTTGACTACACAGAGTTCATGGAGGATGTGATAAGCAAAGGACATGCAGAAGTGGTACCTCAAGATGAAATCCAACGAGCAGATGGCAAGCTGTGGTACATCCCACATCATGGAGTTTTCCATCCCAAGAAGGGCACCATCAGAGTGGTGTTTGACTGTGGTGCCACCTATCATGGAACATCCCTCAATGCTGCACTCCTCCAAGGCCCAGATCTGACGAGCACGCTCATTGGTGTGTTGACTAGATTCAGACAACATGCAATAGCCTTCATGGCTGACATCAAGTCAATGTTTCACCAAGTCAGAGTGTCAAGAGGTGACGTTGACTTTCTCCGCTTTCTGTGGTGGCCTAAAGGTGACGTATCTCTGCCCCCTATTGAATATAGAATGACCGTGCATATCTTTGGAGCGGTGTCCTCTCCAAGCTGTGCAAACTTTGCATTGAGACAGACAGCAAAAGACAACAGAGGCACTTGTAGTCCAGATGTAGTGAGCACTATTGAGACAAATTTTTATGTCGATGACTGTTTAAAATCTATTGAAACAGAGGAGCAAGCAGTGGAGTTGATGAAAGACCTGGCCTGTGTCTGCCACAAGGGAGGGTTTCACCTAACCAAGTGGGTGAGTAACAGCCGTACTCTGCTTGCACATGTCCCTAAAGAAGATAGAGCCACTAACATGAGAGAACTAGATTTGGACAGAGAAAGACTGCCCATTGAAAGAGCATTAGGCCTGTTATGGTGTGTGGAAAAAGACATGTTCCAGTTTAACATCTCTATTCCAGACAAAGCACCCACTAGGAGAAACATTCTATCAATGGTTAGTTCTATATACGACCCACTTGGTTTCTTGTCTCCTCTAACTCTACCTGCCAAGTTGCTCCTGCAGGATCTTTGCAGACAAAAGTGCAGCTGGGACCATTCAATACCCCAGGCCTCAGCAGAAAGGTGGAGAAGATGGATGGTGGGTCTGGAAGAACTGAAAGACTTCAGTGTGTCACGCTGTGTGAAGCCAAGTGAGGCTGGAACATCTGTGAAGGCCGAACTACATCACTTCTCAGACGCAAGTGAACAAGGCTATGGCACAGTGAGCTACCTGCGTCTACATTCAGGAACACGCACTGTGCATGTTGCCTTCATGCTCGGCAAGGCCAGGGTGGCTCCATTGAAGCAGATGACCATCCCTCGCATGGAGCTGGTGGCGGCCGTCTTGGCAGTGAGAGTGGACGTGATGCTCAGAAGAGAACTGGAGATGGAGCTCAACAGCTCAACATTCTGGACTGACAGCCAGTCGGTGCTGAAATATATTGGAAACGAACATTCAAGATTCCGAACATTTGTAGCAAATAGAATTGCTGTCATAAAAGAAAATACAGATGTTTCACAATGGAGATACGTTGGAACTAAACTCAACCCAGCTGACATGGCAAGCAGAGGAGTGAAGGCAACCACCTTTGTGCAATGCAGTGAGTGGCTGAACGGACCTGACTTCCTGTGGGCATCAGAGAGTGAATGGCCACAGAATACAATGCAGTCACTGTCACTTGCAGAAGACGATCTAGAGGTGAGAACAACCGTATGCATTGTTGCAGTACAGACATGTCACAGCCCCACATGGCGCCTGCTACATCACTACTCTAGCTGGAACAAACTGAAGAGAGCTGTGGTGTGGTATATGAAACTGAAGGATTACCTCACATTGAAAATGAAAAGAAAAAAGCAGTCACAGCAGGTTGTGATGCCCAAGACACGAAGCCAAAGCAAGATGCTGGACGGTGAGAGGAAGACACTGGCGGGATGCTGCATTTCCATGGAGGACCTGCAGAAGGCAGAGAAGGCCATTGTGGTGTTCTGTCAACATCAAAGGTATCCAGAAGAAATAGCAAAGCTGAACACATCTGCTGCTGCTACCACTGGATTGAGTCGTAAGAGCACCATCTACAGGCTGGATCCTGTGCTGGAAGATGGAGTTTTGAGAGTGGGGGGAAGACTGAAGAGGGCAGCAATGCCTGAAGAGGCCAAGCGGCCAATGATACTCCCCAAAAACCTTCATGTCTCCACACTCCTTCTCCAACACATCCATGAGCAACTTGGACATGCAGGAAGAAACCATGTGCTCTCTCAACTCAGGAAAAGATATTGGATCGTGAACGCCAACTCAGCTACTCGCAAAGTCCTGTCACAATGTGTAACTTGCAGACGTGTGAGAGGGAAGAGAGGTGAGCAAAAGATGGCTGATCTACCGAAGGAAAGACTTGAAGCCGACCTTCCACCATTCAGCAATGTTGGTGTTGACTACTTTGGACCCTTTGAAACCAAGAGAGGGAGGAGTCTCACTAAGCGCTATGGTGTCATATTCACCTGCATGTCGAGCAGAGCTGTGCATCTGGAGATGGCGCACGCATTGGACACCGATTCATGCATTAATGCTCTGAGACGATTCATCAGCAGGAGAGGTCAGGTGACACACATGCGCTCTGACAATGGAACCAATCTGGTTGGAGCCAAGAAGGAGCTGCAGAGTGCCATCTCAGCCTGGAATTCTGAACAGATCCACAATGCAATGCTCCAGAAAGGCATCCAATGGTCTTTTAACCCACCTGCAGCCTCACATCATGGTGGAGTATGGGAGAGACTGATCCGAATGGTGAGACAAGTCATTCTCTCTACTGTACAGGAACAGACACTTGATGATGAATGCCTACAAACACTGTTCTGTGAAGTGGAAGCAATTCTAAACAGTCGCCCCATCACCACAGTCTCTGACGACAAGAATGACCTAGAAGCTCTAACACCTAATCACATCTTGCTTCTCAAAACCCATCCTACGTTGCCTCCTGGGCTGTTCAAACAGTCAGACATGTACATAAGACGTCGTTGGAAGCAAGTCCAATATCTTGCCAACCTGTTCTGGAGAAGATGGACAAAAGAATACCTACCTTTACTGCAGGAAAGACAGAAGTGGACAAGAGTGAGAAGAGGATTTGAAGTGGGAGACGTTGTGATGGTGGTGGACAGCACAGCCCCCCGTGGATCCTGGGTTCTAGGAAGAATTCAAAACGTCCTGC
>CM059283.1:6467284-6469784 GCA_030347295.1 Setipinna tenuifilis | reverse complement strand
TATTACTATTACTTAAACTATTACTATAGTGTTATCCAACACTAGATCACCCCAAGATTACTAGCACTGCTAACAACAGCATTACTAGATGGCCTAGCATTGCTGACAGTAGCACTACCATTGGTTATGTAAGATAGAATGTTGGTTAACTTCCCTCCCATAATCTCAGGAGGATACGCTACTGATTTAGCTAGAACCTCAGTTTTAAGCTTGCTTGGTAGCACATCTGCCTCCTGGAGCAGCTGTGAGATCACTAGCTCGAACCTGGGGCTGGCTGGACTGCACAGGTTGACCTCTGTCACAGTTGGGGGCTCGTCCGGGATAGCAAAAGCAATGCTAGCATCGCTGCCCTAGCATAGCATTGTTATGCTATTTTTATATTGTGTTTATTTAATGCTATGCTGTTTTATGCCCCTTGTTGGTTTTCTGGTAATCATAATCGTGTTAGGGCTGTCACGTTAACATGCCTTTGTTTGTTTGTGGACTGTTTGTTCTGTTTGTTTGTCCGTGCGTGTCTGCTCTCGGCTCGGCTGAGACTCTGATCTTTGGATGGTTTGCCAGGCCGCAGTCTTGGCCGCTCTGATTGGTGTTTCTCGTGTTTACAGATTTATCTGTGAGGAATCCGCTTGACGGCTCCGATCAATCATGCTTTGTTTAGACACAGCTGTGGTGATCGAGCCAGCTTGGTGTGTGTGTGTGTGTGTGTGTGTGAGTGTGTGTGTGTGTGTGTCTTTGTGTGTATGTGTGTGTGTGTGTGTACGTTCATAAATGCGTTTCCACGGACACGGCCTGTTTCCTCTGGGGAGCGGAGCTGCTGGAGCTTTGATCACCGTCTATCATACACAAACATCTAAATCCGCGGGCCTAATCAAACGCACCCAGCCTGGGGAAAGTTGCCGCGCCAAGTGCGACCACAACTGAAAACAAATCCACTTAGCCTGCCTCACTGTCTGCCGAGGCGGGGGAGGAATGGAGGGAGGAGAGAAGAGGAGAAGGAAGGAGAAGAGAGGAGAAGGGAGGAGAGGAGAAGGGGAGCTTGGGGAGGGGTGAGAAAGCCCCAAATCTAATCAGCTCGAGCGTCTGAAGAAGGCAGTGGATCCCCAGCTGCAGACACTCCAGAAGGAGTGTGTGTGTGTGTGTGTGTGTGTGTGTGTGTCAGATGATGGAGGAGCCTGTTAACCCCCCCACCCTCATCCCCACTCCTGCCCCTGCCCCTGCTACTACACTCAGATCACAGATCACACACACACACACACACACACACACACACACACACACACACACACACTCAGACATGTTAATATGCTAACACTACACTTTAGAATGCCACCTCTCCTGTTACAACATCTCGACTCTATTATCATAGTTGGAATTACAGGGGACACTGAGAGGTACAGTACCCCCTGATCAAGACCCAGTACCTCCCAACGGGACAAAAATAGCAGGGAGCACCCCCGTAAAAGGTAGGACCACCCCCCCCCCCCAATTATGGAAGGGTAATTTACACTCTCGCTATTGTGTGTGCACTCCGTAATGCTCTCTCCTACTCTTCAGCATTTCTATGGTATTATGGGTACTATTTCTATGGTACTATGGGTACTATTTCTATGGTACTTCTACTCTACCACATCTCTATGGTGGTATGCACCTCTCTCAGAATGCTCTCTCCTTTTCTTTAAAATATCTGAGGAGTCCACAGGAAAAAAACAGTCAGGAAATGATAAGTTAGTAAGTTCTTCAAGTTACTCCCCCTATCGGTAGCTGCATTGAAACACCAGCTTGTTCAAAAGCAGCTCTGTGAATAAACAAGCATAGTCTCAACCTACAAGCATTTTAAAATAGCATTTACTTATAAAATCAAATCAAAAATCAAACTTATAAATTGCATTTTCTCAGTTTCTGCATTTTGTGACCCTACCTGTTTTTTTAGGGTTAGGGTTAAAGATACCTGTTTTTCTGTGTACTCTTGATCTATGATGATGACACTATGCTTTTACTTCTGAATGCCCCCTGTGCTCTTCACTATCTTTATGCTGCTACGTTTTCTCAGAATGCCTCCTCCTATTTCACACCATCTCTATGGTACTGTACTGTATGTCTCTATGGTACTGTATGTCTCTATGGTGATAAATGCCCTGTCCTTCTCGTCAACGTCTCCAAACAGAGGCCCACAGTACGCTTATGTATCAGTGCAGGTTTATTTATTTATTCAATTTATTTATTACTTAGCGTCATGGAAACAAAGCATCTTGAAAAACAAAACTGCAACAGCAAAAAAACTCTTTTTTTAAGAGGTTTTAGAAATAAAAAAGGTTAGACTTAGAGGAGAAAAGCAAAAATGTAGAAATTGTGCAGCTCAACCACAGGCAGAAGGAGAGTGTGTACTGCCCTACGAAGCCAAAAGGCAGTATCTACATATTTTGTCAAAATTGCTTTTAAGACTGTAAGTTAACTTTACAACACCTCCTTTGTCTTGCAAGGAAATCTCTTGCTTCTTCCT
>CM059283.1:6452284-6462284 GCA_030347295.1 Setipinna tenuifilis | reverse complement strand
AAATATGTCTATTTGGTACACTGAAGATTTGCTGGGCCTACACTAATTGCTATCTGGAGCTTCATTTCACATCTTTGACTTTTAGATTAACCTTTGTTCACCCTGGTAAAATGTTACAGGTAAGTCTAATCTTTGACTTTTAGCCTAACTTTTGTTTACCTTGGTAGATGTAACAGTTGAATCTAATCTTTGAATTTTAGCCTAGTAGATGATTAAAGGTAAGTCTAACTTTTAAGAGGTGAGTTACGTGAGTAAGTGATGTTATAATGGACGTTACAGTGTGTGTACAGTAGTGATCCTAGTCAATCTGGTGAGGCTGGGCAGTGAGTCAGGTGAATGTGGTGAGAGAGTAGGCCATGTGTATCTGGTGAGTGTGGTGAGGGTGGGCAGTGTGTGTGTGTGTGTGTGTGTGTGTGTGTGTGTGTGTGTGTGTGTGTGTGTGTGTGTGTGTGTGTATGTGTGTGTGTATGTGTGTGTGTGTGTGTGCAGTGCGGTGCAGTGTGAGTTATTTCTACCTGGCTAGTTATTTGCTGATGCATCAAGGGGTCATGAGGAGGCTGGCACTGCTACCCACATACACACACACACACACACACACACACAGAAGAGTGTACTCTGCGCCCCTCAGACCACTGCTACACACACTCCTTTTACACACTTTTACACAAACAGCCCTTTTAGAGTCCAACGTATATCCCTTACACCCCCAAATCAGCAAATCCCACAGTTGCCCCCCCACAACCTCCAACCCCCCCTCCCATGCCCCCCCACATCCTCCAACCCCTCCTCCCATGCCCCCCCCATATCCACCCCCCCACCCATATACCCATATCCTCTCCACCTCTTGGAGTTGTGCCTTCATCATGATGACTAAGCTGCTACCTAAAACGGCCTACACACACACACACACACACACGCACACATACACACCCCTACCATGGGCCCCCGACCTAAATTGCGGAGGTGGGGGTGGGGGTCGGGGTGGGGGTGGGTGCTGGGCAGTGGAGGTTATTTTGGGGTGAGCTATGGTGCCAGAGACAGCAGAACCCCTACAGGTGAGAGGACCTGAGAGAGGACTGCAGCCTAGGAGAGGACCTAGGAGAAGATCAAGGTGTAGAAGAGAACCTAAGGGAGGACTGCAGTGGAGTTGAAAGAGGACTGCAGAGGACCTGAAAGAGGACTGCAGTGAATGAGAGGACTTGATAAATAATATGAAAAATAACCTAAAATAATGTGTACCAGAGTATTGCAGGAAGGACTACAGCACAGAAGAGGACCTAAAAAAGAACTTCAATGTATGAGAGAACCTGAAAGAGAACTGCAGTGTACAAGAGAACCTGAGATAGAACATCTGCATACAAAACCAGCTGAGTAGACTGCAAGTTCTGTGCTGAGCGGAGAGAGGTCTTGTGCGGTCTAACAAGAAGCTAAAAAGTTAAAAAGGACCCCAAAACACACAGACATTTCGAAATATCTAGAACTCACAAAAGCGGCAGTGTTTCAGGCTAAACAATAAAGCCCAAACTGAATGTTGTACAGTTGCAATACCTCACACGTCTGTTGGAGGGTTGCTGCAGAAGCAGGCAACTTCCCATAGAGTCCCATGTAATAAAACAATAATTTTCACAGAAAAAAACAAAAAACATATTTACAGTTTGGTTCAAAAAGTTTTGGATGAGTGATAACTCTGAATTGGCAAAGATGGTGGCACCTGGAACCTTCAATTTAGACTTCATCCGGTCTGTGAGAAAGTCTATGCATGACGTCACAGAGGGATTGCCCAGCTTCCTTATATACAGTCTGTGGAACTGACACAAGCACTTAAGGACAACTAGTGTCAACAAATAAATTAACAAATAAATTAATACATTAGCATCCAGGCGGTAAGAGACGTTTGGATGCGAAATCAGTTTAAAACAAATGTTGTAAGTCCACTTACTCGAGCCAAAAGTTTCAGCCAAGAGCTGAATTTGTCTATTTTCACAGGGATAACTTCTTTATCACCGGGTAAAGTATCATTTTAAGTGGAACAGCAACAGAAATGGGTGATAATAGGCGCTATGGTGATAATAGGATCATGTTACACACAAGGCTCCAGGGCTGCTTTAGAACTCTGGGGGCGTATAGTGTTCTAGAACTCTCAGGCCAGTCAGAGGCTCATGCAGCAGTGAGCTCTGCTACTGAGGCAGGAGAACCGGACAAAAGAAACAAAGTCTGTCACAGCTTTCAGAACCCCACTTTAGAACGCCATTTTGGAACGCCATTTTGGAACCCCACTTTCTGAACCCCACTGTGTCCAGAGAGCTCACAGGGTCTTTGTGGAGAAAGAGGGGAGGGAGGGAAGAAAAAAGAAAGAAAAAGCAGAAAGGGATGAAGTAGAGAGAACCGCCCAGTAACTTGGGAGGTTCTGCATCTCCCTTTCTTTTTTTTTTTTTTTTTTTTTTGGTAGCACAGTGTCTGACAATATCAAGAAAATATCTTCATCTCCAAATCATGCAGCAACATCTCAGGCAGGCGGGACAGAGCGAAAGAGACACACAGGAAATGAAGGACGGCAGGAAAAAGAAGAGCCCGAAAAATTTATCATCGTTTTTCATTTTTAATGGGGGGTGGGTTCTTGGCCCGCTCGCGAGCGTGGAGATTTGCACAGTAACTGCACTGATGCGGATGTTACGGTGTTCGGCAGCCAAAATCAACCCACACACATTCACAGGACACACACACACACACACACACACACATACACAGATTTACAGGCACTGCACTGGGAGTAGCGTGCGGGAGACTTGGGCGCGGGGGAGGGAGAGAGGGATCGACAGAAATAGAGGGTGAAGGAGTATGTGAGAGAGAGAGACAGAGAGGGGGAGAGAGAGAGAGGGAGAGAGAGAAAGAAAGAAAGGGAGGGAGAGAGAGGGAGAAATAGAGAGAGGGTGGGGGAAGGAAGGAACGCTCAGGGGCTGGGTGGGTTCTTGGCAGCTTCAGGAGCCAAAACACTTCGGCTGGATCATCCCAGCCCCAGCCCAGCCCAGCCCAGCACCCCCAAACTCTCCACCATACCCCAGCTCAGCTCCGCAATCCCAAATCCCACCCCCCCCAAACCCTCCACACCAACACCACCCCACACACACAACCTACCCCCCAACACCCCCAACACCCAAACACCCCACCCCCCAAAACCCTCAACTCACCACCAACTCTACACCCCAACCATCAACCAACTACTCATAGCCAACCCAACCCAACTGTACACCTCCAACTCACCACCAAACCATCCACCCCAACACCATCTCCCCACACACACAACCCCCAAACCTCCAACACCCCCAATCCGACACACACACACACACAACCCCCAAAAACCCCCCAACTCACCACCAGCCGTCCACCCCAACCAACAACTCATAGCCAACCCAACCCAACCCAACTCTACACCTCCAACTCTACACTTCCACCTCACCACCAGCCCTTCACCCCAACACCATCCCCCCTACACACACCTAATCCTCAAACCTCCAACACCCCAACCCCCAAACCCCCAACTTACCACCAGCCCTCCGACCCAACCATTAACCAACTGCTCATAGCCAACCCAACTCTACACCTCCAACTCTACACCTCCAAGTCACCACCATCCCTCCACCCCAACCATCAACCAACAAGTCATAGCCAACCCAACCCAACTCCAGCTCTCCAAACCCTAACTCATCCCCAAACCCTCCATACTCAACCCTCAAGCCCAACTTCACTCAACTAGACCCTGCGACAGGGGCGAATCTAGACCATTTTTAGGGGTGCCAAGGCACCCCTGTGAAACTGCTCGGCACCCCCTGGCTCAGTACAAAATGAATAATATATTATATATAATAATAGTGTTGTGTGATAAGCACTGGGGGCCGGGCACCCCTAAAGACCAGATGCTAAAACCGCCCCTGCCCTGCGACTTAGTAAAAAAAAACAACAATAGGACGATTGACACACACACACACACACACACACTTCTCACAGCTTCCTACTTGCGTATCAAAACCAAACCTGACCAAAAAAAAAAACGTTTCTGTTGCTGACATACACTAACCATCAACTTTGACTTGTGACCCTCGGCCAAGTAACAGCCTGTAGTTAGTCTCATCATTGAGAACCTTATGTCAGATTAGCTGTAAACAGCCACCTCTTGTCTTCTGCATCCATTGCTGTCACAGGTCTGAAGCCATTGTATCATGTCCATTAACAACTCTTAACTTTACATTATGTTACATTACACTTAGCAGACACTTTTATCCAAAGCGACTTACAAAAAGAGAGGACATAATAAGCTAACGGGTGTAGAGAAGCACAGAGTAAGCAGACTACCCTCAAGGGGATACACACAAGGAGATGCATGTGCCTAAGTCCGTTTCCCGGAGCAGGGACACTACAGACTACACTTCTTCCTACACTTCTCCTTTTTGTAAGTCGCTTTGGATAAAAGCGTCTGCCAAATGCAGTGTAATGTAATGTAATGTAATTCTTACCAGGATTATATCCATTTGTTGGGCTTTCACACCATCCCTACATCTGCCATTGTCATATATTACTTTTATTTTAGTTCTGTTGTTTTATTTCATATTTATTACATGGCTTGTCAAAGTGTTGCCAAAAATGATATTGAACTGAATGGGCAATCCCAGTGTTTAGAGATGTGATATTACCCAACAGACCGTTGCTATGGTGTCACAGAGCATTACTGAGGGGGACAGTTGCTATGAAATTGCTTTTTAAACAATAGAATTTTACCAGAAGAGTCCAGCAGAAGAAACAAAATACGTTTTGAATCAGTGAAATGGTTTTTAAATCAATAGTTTATTGATTGAGCTGCTGCCTGAGGGTCAATTTTAAACAAGCAGATATTAAAGTTCAGTCTAAATGGTATTCATCATGCCATTCCTTTGTAACTTGCACACACACACACACACACACACACACACACACACACACACACACACACACACACACACAGAGTTATAGGCATACATACATACACATACATAGACACACACACACATACACACACACACACACATACACACACGCACACGCACACACATCCCCACACGCATGCACATACACACACACAGTAATACACACATACAGTACACACGCGTGTGTGGGTGCACATATGGAAGTGTCAGACAATTACTCTACTGCAAACAGGATTAAGTGTTTACATTCATTTATGTAAGAAATTTGTCAGGGGTGGCGAGAGAGGGAGACAGAGAAAAATAGAGCAAAATAGAGGGGTGATGGGGAGAGAGACAGATGGAGAGGGGAAAAAAGGGAAGGAGAGAGAGTGATGCAGAATGGGAAGAACAAAGAGGGGGTGAGAGAGGGGGGATGAGAGAGAGAGAGAGAGAAAAAAAATAGAGCAAAAGAGAAGAGTGATGGAGAGAAAGAGATGCAGAAAGGGGAGAAAAAGAGAGGGTGAAAGAGAGAGAGAGAGAGAGAGAGAGATGGAGCATTGGAGAGGGGGAAGTAGAAGAAAGAGGGAGTGAGGGAGGGGGGAAAGGAAAGAGAGAGAGAGAGAGAGAGAGGGGGGGGGGGGGAGAGAGAGAGAGAGATGGAGCATTGGAGAGGGGGGAGTAGAATAAAGAAGGGGTGGAGGGAGGGGGAGACATGAGTGTTTGAGAGTCATTGGCTTAGAAACCCCTGAGCAAACAGCAGGAATAACAGTAACATCTGGGACTTGACATGCACATGCCACTACAGGCAACCACATATGCGTGCACATATGCATGCACCCACAGAGGCACACACACACACACACACACACACACACACACACACAAGCACACGCTCACAGACACACACACGCACACATAAGCACACACTCACAGACACACACGCACACACAAAAGCACACGCTCACAGACACACACACACACCCGCATACACACACAGACATACACACACACAGTCACACACACACACACACACACACACACACACACACAGTCACACATGTGTTCTGGGCTGGGATATGAAAGAGCGGGTGGTTTGGAATCGATTAGCGCGACAGCATTAGAGCGATATGTCTGACAGTTTACCAAATGTCAAAACATACAGCTTCTTTTCCCCTCAAGAAGCTGTGCAGCGCTGTAATACAGGCCATGTCTCCCACACACACACACACACACACACACACTCTCAACCACACGCCACATCTCTTTCCAAGCCAGCCATGCGACCACTCCCCCACGCACACACACACACACACACTACTTTGCACCCCCTCCCACAGACACACACACACACACACACACACATATAAACTAACACACACGCACACACACACACACCTCTTTCCAAACCCCCCTTCTTTCTAAGTCATGCCCTCCACCACCAAACACGCACTTCTCTTTAAGCCAGAGAGAACCGCCCCCCCCCCCCCCCCTCCACCACCAGCACCACATACACACTTCTCTCTGACGCACACCCCCCCCCCCCCCCACACACACACACACACACATCTTCCTAAGCCATGCACCCCCACCACCACCAGCAAACACACACTTCTCTCTCTCTCACACACACACACACACACACACACTTGACGCATCTTTCTAAACCATGCCCCCCCACCACCACCAGCAAACACACACTTCTCTCTGACGCACACCCCCCCCCCCACACACACACACATCTTCCTAAGCCATGCACCCCAACCACCACCAGCAAACACACACTTCTCTCTCTCTCACACACACACACACACACACTTGACGCATCTTTCTAAGCCATGCCCCCCCACCACCACCAGCAAACACACACTTCTCTCTGACGCACACACACCCCCCCCCCCCCCACACACACACACACACATCTTCCTAAGCCATGCCCCCCCACCACCACCAGCAAACACGCACTTCTCTCTCTCTCACACACACACACGCATCTTTCTAAGCCGTGTACCCCCCACCACACACACACACATTTCTTACTAATCCAGTTGCCCCCCACACTCACACACACTCTTCTCTCCATGCCAGACCATCACACCCCCCCCCCCCAAACCACCCCCCCAGCATCTCACACACTCTTCTCTCCATGCCAGACCATCACCCCCCCCCCACACACACACACACACACCATCTCACACACTCTTCTCTCCATGCCAGACCATCACCCCCCCCCCCCCACACACACACACACACCATCTCACACACTCTTCTCTCCATGCCATACCATCACCCCCCCCCCCCCACACACACACACACACACCATCTCACACACTCTTCTCTCCATGCCAGACCATCACCCCCCCCCACACACACACACACACACCATCTCACACACTCTTCTCTCCATGCCAGACCCCGACAGCATCTCCTGCCTTTGCAGTGACTTGAGTTTGGCAGTGTGTGTGTGTGTGTGTGTCTCTCACTCTCACATCATCAGGCTCACTAGCCAGACGCTTCATCCCGCATGCCCAACGTCACCAGCCAACAGTTACAGCTCCACTGACTAGCTACCCATTATACCATCCCTAAGCAGTGCTAGTTTACTATGTCTCCATAAACCAATGCTAGTTTACTATCTATGCCCCCATAAACCAATGCTAGTTTTACTGTGTCCCTACAATACAGTGCTAGTTTACTATGTCCCCACACACCAATGCTAGTTTATTCTATCCTTACAAACCAATGCCACTTCACGGTGTTCCCACAAACCAATGCTGGTTTATTGCGTCCCTACAAACCAATGGTAGTTTACCATATCCCTACAAACCACTGCAAGTTTACTATGTCCCCACAAACCAATGCTGGTTTACAATACCTCCTTAAGTCAATGCTAGTTTACCATGTCCCTTCAAACCAATGTTGGTTTAAAATGGCCTCATACAACCTAATGCTAGTTTTCCATGCCCCTGCAAACCAATGCTAGTTTATTATACTTCTATGAACTTATGCTAGTTTTTTTTACACCTGCAGATTACATGTTAAGAAATTGATTTGGTACTTTATTACACATCTTCAACAGATAAATGCTAGTTTATTACATAAAGATAGATAGTTATTGATTGATGCTATTTCTTTACATCCTCTGAAGACTGCTAACCTGTTTCAGGCTCATCTCATTCACTTCAGCTGAAATTCCTCTGTCATCTTATAGTCCTTAGCAGTATTTGTGTGAGACGCTGTGAAATCCCAGTGTTTATAGGTGTTTGCGTATTACATGAGGTGAGGAGAGGAGAGGAGAGGTGAGGTTAAGCAAGGTGAGGTGAGATAACGAAGGTATATATAGGTGATAATAGGTGTATATCCATTTTAGGCTCATCTCATTCACCAAATTCCTCTATTACCTTATAGTCCTTAGCAGTAGAGACGCTGTGTGAGACACTGTGAAATCCCAGTGTTTGTACGTGTTTGTGTATTACGTGAGGTAAGGTGACGTTAGGTAAGGTGAGGTGAGGTTAAGGTGAGGTGAGATGACGCACCTGTCTCTCGGTGAGGTCGAGGTTGACGGCGATCTCGTAGCGCCGCAGGCGGGTCAGGTAGTTGTGGTGGGCGAACTCGGACTCCAGCTCGCGGATCTGCTCCTTGGTGAAGGCCGTGCGCTCCTTCCTGGGCTTGCTGCTCATGTCCGCCTTGTAGCTCCCGTCCTGCGAATCTGAAATGAAAAACAGAACTTTTTCCAGCCACAGGAAAATGGGGGAAAAAGACTAAAAAAGTCACACACACACACACACACACACACACACACACATAAACTCTCTCTCTTTCTCACTCTCTCTCTCTTACACACACACACACACACACTCACACACATACACATACGCACAGACACACACTTATAGACATGCACACACACACACACACACATACACACACACACTCACAGAAACACACTTATAGACGCACACACACACTCACACACATACACACACACATGCACACGTCCATGGAGAAAGGTCTGGGGAATGTGGCTGAAGAATAGGATGGCGTGACAGAGTGCTCTGGCGAAAGGAAAATGAAGCAAAAGCAAAACAATTAGAGCCGTCAGTCACCTTTTATTACACGGCTCTGCGCATGTGATTGAGGCGATGATGGTGGGGGTGGGTGCTGCATGTGTGTGTGTGTGTGTGTGTGTGTGTGGGTGCTGTGATTGAGACGATGACCGGTTGAAGATGGGGGGGGCGTCTGTGCTCTGGTGATTGAGGTGAAGATGGGGGGGGGCGTCTGTGCTCTGGTGATTGAGCCGATGACGGGTTGGGGGGGGGGGGGGTTGGGGGGGCGTCTGTGCTTGAGACGATGGGGGAAGGGGGGTGCAGCGGCTCTGCTCATGTGATGTGACTGAGACAATGACAAAAGGGGGAGTTGGGGGGGGGGGGTGGAAAAGTAGGTGCCCTGTTCATGGTTTTGAGTCATTGAAACTGCATAATTTTGATTAGAATCATTTTGATTGGAGGTGGGGGGGTTGTTACTGTGCATGTAATTGAGTGATTGAAACAGCATAATTTTGCTGTTAATGTGATTGAGTGATCGAGCGTGCAGAAATTTTATTATGACCATTTCAATTTTTGAAGGGGAACAAAAAGGGTCAACCTCCCCTATGACTGTGTGTGTGTATGTATGTGTGTGTAATGAGTGTGTGTTTATCTTGAGTGTGTGTGCTTATCATGAGTGTGCGTGTGTGTGTCATAAGTGTGTGTGTGTCATGAGTGTGTGGCTGTCATCAGTGTGTGTGTGTGTGTCATTCGTGTATGTGTCTGTGATTGTGTGTGTCTGTAATGAGTGTGTGTGTGTCATGATTGTGTGTATCTGTCATGAGTGTGTGTGTCTGTGATGAGTGTGTGTGTCATGCGTGTGGGTCTATCATGAGTGTGTGTGTGTGTCATGCATGTGTGTGTCTGCCATGAGTGTGTGTGTCTGCCATGATTGGGTGTCCTGTTTAAGGTGCAGCTGTGTGCTCCTGGCGCCTCTCTGCTGTGTGTGTGGTTGTGTAAGTGTGTGTGACTGTTTCAGTG
>CM059283.1:6434784-6447284 GCA_030347295.1 Setipinna tenuifilis | reverse complement strand
CAGCACATAGATCATTCTAGCAAGCCTTCGAAAGGGCGTGTTTGTGGTCGATGCACATACATGTTTCTGGAAGGTCTGTGCCAGGCCGTGTGTGTGTGTGTGTGTGTGTGTGTGTCTCGTCTGGGGCAGTTGGGTTTTTTGTTTTCTATCAGTAAGGTCCCCTCTGTAATCGCTACCGTGAAGTCATCACCACATCACTCTGGGTGACGGTGGCGGCCCCGACTGGGGTGCCCGCATGGTATACACACACACACACACACACAGACACACACATGAGACGTACACACACACACACACACACACACACACACACACACAAACACACATACATACACACACACACACACACACACACACACACACACAGACACACACACATGAGCGCACACACACACACACACACACAAACACACATACATACACACACACACACACAGACACCGTGCCTTTGATGGGTAGCCGCGGCGGGCGGAGGAAATTGGATTTGGGGAATCAGGGCTGCGGTGGGCGCCAAGGAGGCCCTCTGGACCGGACGGCGGGGAGCGTTTGGGGAGGGTTAGTGGAGGGTTTGAAAAGGGTTTGGAGAGGGTTCACGGAGGGTTTGGAAAGGTTCGGGGAGGGTTTGGAAAGGGTTTGTGTTGGATTTAGGGAGGGTTTGGGGAGGGTTTGGAGAGGGTATGGGGAGGGTTAGTGAAGGCTTTACGGAGGGTTTGGGGAGGGTTAGTGAAGGGTTTGTGCAGGGTTTAGGGAAGGTTTGTAGAGGCCTCGGGGAGGGATTCAAGGGGGGTTCGAGGGGCGTTCGGGGAGCGTTTGGGGAGCATTTAAAGGGCCGCCAGACTGGCACCAGTGACAGGGCAGGCGGTGACGAGAGCAGAGTCGGAGACGGCAGGCGGGCGAGTGGAGGAGAGAGAGAGTGGTGCAGAGAGAGTGACGGAGGAGAGGAGAGAGTGAAGGAGGGGAGAGAGTAGTGGAGGAGAGCGGAGAGAGAGAGTGGCGGGGAGAGAGTAGTGGAGGAGAGCCGAGAGAGAGAGTGGCGGACATAAAAGGCATGCTGGGACAGGAGCGAGCACCAGGCCACTAAGAGATGGAAACGGCAGCACCATAATTGGCACCCTGGCAACCGGACCCTTTATGTCCTACACACACACACACACACACACACACACACACACACACACACATAACTGGACCCTTTAGGACCCACACACACACAAAAGACTCTTTAGGACCTACACACACACACACACACACACACACACACACACACACACATAACCGGACCCTTTTGGACCCACACGCATACACACATACATAAGCGGACCCTTTAGGACCTACACACACACACACACACAAGACTCTTTAGGACCTACACATACACACACACATAACCGGACCCTTCGGGATCTACACATTCACACACATACACATACCAGGACCCTTTAGGATCTACATACTCACACACACACACACATACACACACACACACACACAACCAGACCATATGGGACATACACCTACACACACACACATAACCAGACCCTTTTGAATCTACACACTCACACACACACGTACAACTGGACCATTTTGCGACCTGCAGCTAATTTACCTAGCAGTCGAGGGAGCTGCTGTTTGTGTGTTAGACGCATACACACATACACACACACACACATATACACAAAATTGCGGCCCTGTCACCGGTGTGTCAAACAGATATATACGCAAATACACACACTTAGGTGAACTCTTACTGGTGTGATATGTACACACATACAAACTCAGAGACACACACAAACATACAAATATACACATACATACACACATATACACACAAACACGCACAGTAAGGGAAACTATTGCTGGTGCGATACACACACACACGTACAAAAAAAACAGATACACACTCACACACACTCACAAAAACAGAGTCAGCGAGGTGTCGCTGGTGACAGTCTGGGGTTGATGCGGTCAATGCTACCTCAGCAGACTCAGTAGCTTAAAGTGGCCCCGCACACACACACACACACACACACACACACACACACACACACACACACACACACACACACACAACACTGATACGGAGAGACGCCATTTTGTGTAGACGCTGCCCAGAGTCGCTTCTGATTTCCTTCTCGTGTGTGTGTGTGTGTGTGTGTGTGTGTGTGTGTGTCTGTGTGTGTGTGTGTGTGTGTGTGTGTGTGTGTGTTTCGGTGTGTGTGTGTAGGTGCGTTTATTAAGAAAACACCTTTACCAACAGGGTGGCACACATGAACACACACACTTCAAATGCTACAGCATCCAGTAAAACCAACCTTTGCAACGACACACTGACGTATGCACACACACTATACACAGCATCCCATGCAAGAACCATCCAATGTGACACACGGACACACACACAGACACTATATGCACACACACACACTGCACACACGCAGACACACACACACTGATGCACACATACCCACACGCACCCACCCACACACACTGAACACACATGCACACTGAACACAGACACAGACACACACACACACACACACACACACACACACTAAATGCACACACACAAACACACACACACACTGAACCCACACACACACGCACGTACACTGATGCACACACACCCACACTCACCCACACACACACACACCCCGAACACACATGCACACTGAACACAGACACAGACACACACACACACACACACACACACACACACTAAATGCACACACACAAACACACACACACACTGAACCCACACACACACGCACGTACACTGATGCACACACACCCACACTCACCCACACACACACACACCCCGAACCCAACGTCCTGCCCTGAGGTCCCCCCAATGGCTGTCTGCAAAGTTCCCAAGCTCTTTAATGGCCACCTTTAATATCAAAGCAGCGCAGCTGCCCCTACACACACTCCCACGATGCCCATTAATGCTGTGCCTGTGTGTGTGTGTGTGTGTGTGTGTGTGTGTGTGTGTGTGTGTGTGTGTGCAGGCGTGCATGCCTGCGTGCTTGCGAGCATATGTGTGTGTGCGTTTGTGTCCTTGTGTATACGTATGTGCACACACTTGCATGTGTGTGTGTGTGTACGTGCATGTGTATATGTGTGTGTGCATGTGTGTGTATGTACATGCATGTGTGTGTGTGTGTGTGTGTGTTCATGTGTCTGTGTGTGTGCGCGCGTGTGCATATGTGTGTATGTGCATCAGTGTGCATGTGTGTACATGTACGTTCGTGAGTGTGTGTGTGTGTGTGTGTGTGCCCGCGCACGCGGCCGGCTCCATATGTGTGTTAGCTGTAGTATCAGGAGCAGGTGGGCCGCTGAGCAGGCGAGAGCTTCACCTGGGGGCCATTAATGCCCTGAAGGAGAAATGTCAAATTACACCTCCGGGGCCAGAGGAGAGGAAGAGAGGGAGGGAGGGGGGGGAGGGGGGGAGGGAGAGAGGGATGGAGGGAGAGAGGCAGGGAGCGAGAGAGAGAGGCGGGTAGAGAGAGAGAGAGGGAGAGAGAGAGGAACAGAGGGAGGGAGAGGGAAAAGGGGATAGGGAGAGAGAGGGAAGGAGAGAGAGGGAGAGGGAGGGAGAGAGAGAGAGACAGAGGGAGAGAGAGAGAGGTAGAGGGAGGGAGAGAGAGAGGGAGGGAGGGAGGGAAAGAGAGAGGGAGGGAGAGAGGAACAGAGAGAGGGAGGGAGGAAGGGATGGAGGGGGGGAGGGAGGGATGAAGCATGAGAAAACGAGTAGAGGGGAGACAGAGAGAGAAAGGGGTACAGCAGCGGCAACTGTGAGATGTGTGTGTGTGCACGCGTGTGTGTGTATATGTGTGTGTACTGGGGTAAGTTCAGGCCTTGGTGTGTGTACTGATGTGTGTGTGTGAACTCTGATGTGTGTGTGTGTTGATGTAAGTTCGGCATTGGGTATGTGTTAGGGTAAGTTCGAGGCTTGCGCATATGTGTGTTGGGGTTTAGTTTGGGTCCTGTGTGTTTTGGGGGACATTTCAGCTGTAAGCTCTATTCTCTGTGTGTTCGGACACGTTTAAGGTGAGCTTTGATTTGTAAGCTGTGTGTAAGCTCAATGTGTGTAAGCTCAATATTATGTGTGTGTGTTGGCATGAAATTGCACTTTAATGTGTGTGTTGGGGTGTGTGTGAGCCCTATAATGTGTGTGTGTGTTGGGGCAAGATTAAACTGTAATGTGCGTGCTGGAGTGTGAACCCTGATGTATGCGTGTTAGTGTGTGTGAGCTGTATTGTGTGTGTGTGTGTGTGTGTGTGTGTTGGGGTAAGATTGAACTTGAACGTGTGTGTCGGGGTGTGTGTGATCCCTGATGTGTTGTTTGTCATCGCAGACATGGACAAGAGGAAGAGGAAAAAGTGTTTCCTGTCTGCCAATGTGCTCTCAATAAAGCACCTCACACACACACACACACACACACAGTCTTTATAAAGCACCTCACACACAGACAGACATACACACACATGCACACACACACACACATACACACTCTTAATAAAGCACCTCACACAGAGACAGACATACACACATGCATACACACACACACTCACACACACACACACTGTTTCAATAAAGCACCTCACACAAAGGACCTACCGAGTACAAACGAAATGAGTAAAAGTGAAATTGAAAATTTGGATTCAGTTACAAAATCTGACTAACATATATACACATGTATATATACTGTACACATATACTAATATATATGACTAACATATATACGACTGATATATACACATATACTAATATATATGACTGATATAAATAAGCCTTTTAACAGTTTACACTTCGTCAACATGCTCCACAGAGTCTGAAAATAAACATGAATTAGCGAATGACAGTAAAATTAATTTATTGTCATTAGTCATTTCAAGCGTGAAAATAGATATTATTGTTAACGATATGGACATGAAAATTACCTAATTTGGGGCTAATTTGGATATTTAGATATGGCAATGATAATTAGGTAATTTTGGAGTTTTAAACGATAAAATTCAGATTATTGTAATTTATTGATGACAGCATAATTTCAGGTTTAGTAACGATAATATTATTATCATTACGATTATTACAGTCATAATGATAATGATATTTTTATTAGTTTTGTTGTTAGAAGAAGGCTGTGAAGGAGAAAAGGCTAGAATATATTTTTTTTCCATAATAACAAATCAGACTTAGTATTACAGCTGTAGAGTCTGCTGTATTCTGTTGTTTTGTAAAGCTGAAAGCTAAATTATTTCTGTCAGTTTTTAAAGGAGCTGTCTTTTAATTTTAGATCGATTGCGATTTATACACTTGAACTTCAGTTAGACACAACACAGAGATGGAAATTCGCACCAGCCAGCAGCTGGTAAAATAGGAACGTGTCTGCTAGATATTGGACACAAAATAATCATTTGCTGTTGAGTGACGGCTAAATATGACCATTTATTTGTCCGTGTCTGGGAAAAAAATCGCATTTTGCGGAATTAATTTCCAAGTCTGACACAGTGGAGATATTCCAGTGATGTTGCTGCCCAGCGCTTGCAGTGAGAGTAAGAGTGAGAGTAAGCCTGACAAAGAGCGCAGGAGGTTTCAAAGTCACCGAATTCCAGCTCATGATGGCAAAACCTGTTCAAGCACGAAACGCGGAGCATCTAATTCACGTCATTTCAGTCACCGCACGAAGAGCGATAGATCAATACATAAAATTACTAAATCTTGGAGGAAAATCACTTCGCACAGTCACATCGAAAAATTACACTTATTTTAAGTTGATAAATTATAACATTTATACAATATTTAAATAAATTAAATTAAAAATACAATATATTAAATGCAATATAAAATATTAAAATGAAATAAATTAAACTAAATTAAATTAAAATTTAAAATGCATGTATTTTATTAAATTACATAATAATAATAGTAATGTTATCCCAATTACCCATGTAAATTCTGAGTGAACATTTCCCCCAGCTGACAGGCTGTGGCGTGGTGTGTGGGGCAGATGTGAGGGCCATGTGTGTGTGTGTGTGTGTGTGTGTGTGTGTGTGTGTGTGTGCAGGCTGGGCTGACATGTCACAGTAGGACAGCAGCGCCCGCCGAGCCAGAGCAGCACGCACAGCTTTTACTCAACAACGCACTAATTACACTAATCTGGCCCGCACTTGAAGCGTGGAGGCAACGAGTGTGTGTGTGTGTGTGTGTGTGTGTGTGTGTGTGTGTGTGTGTGTGTGTGTGTGTGTGTGTGTGTGTGTGTCGCCGGTACCTGCCGTCTGCTAAGAGCGTTTGCGTTCGCAGCGCCTGGCTAAAGCTGATCTCTCTCGGACAGTTTGACACACCCGTCTGCTCGACACACACACACACACACACGCACACATACACACACACGTGTGCGAAACGGCCGGAAAACTTTTGAAATGCCGCCAAAATACTGTATATTTACCAGTCATCATTTAAAAATATATCCATTTGTCCTATGTCCGTCTACCTCCCTGTGATACATATTCCCTTTTTATACAGCAACAAATTTTGAGAGATCGCTTTTAATTTTAAAAGCCGGATTTCTGCGCTGCGCGATACATTTTGATATTTGTGTGTGATGAAGTCGGAGGGGCAAATTGGGTTTATTTGGGGTTGTGTGGTTAGGGGCCACTCCTCTCCTCTACTCTCTTCTCTCTTTGACTGCAGAGCTACAGAAAGAAAGAAAGAAAGAAAGAAAGAAAGAAAGAAAGAGTGCGCAAAGGCAAGGGCTGGAAAAACAAAAGAAAGAACAAAGTGGGAATGAGACGGCGAACTGACTAAAAAAAAAACAACAAAAAAAAAAAACAAGAGGAGGAAACAAAATGAAGCCAAATTAAAACTAATCATATCCAGATACGTGAGAAAAAAACAAACAGGGCTCGTAATAAAAGCAAAACACTCATGTGTTTTTAATGCACCTATTGCCAAAGCAATATGTGCCACTTAACTATTTAAAAGTAATTTAAAATATTTAAGTAAAAAAAATCTGCAAAATATCAGGAAAACATTAGAAACACTCCCTGGTCTGTGTCTGTGTGTCACTGGAAATTTCAGTGAAGATGAAAAGATATTTGGCTATTCTGGTATAGGAAGAAGTGTGCTTAGGATGATTTAATAAGGTATTTGGGAGTCTAGTTTAAAATAAGAAGTTAGAAAAATATATATAATATCTAGTTTTAGAATAAACAGATAAATGGGTGTCTTTTTTAGGTTTCTAACTGAGATTTCACTGAGATTTCCACTTCAATGGTCAGCTTTGACCGCTTAGGGAAACACAAGCACTGTCCCATGCTGGTCTTATAGGCAATACAGTAAGTCCTCTCTGGTCTCATCATTAGATTTCATCAGGTCTGTGTATAATTTATGCACACACTCAGAGACAGCAGATTCACCTGAACACACACACACACACACACACTCACACACACACAAACACACACAAGCAGAAAAGTTTTGCTTGAGCACACAAAAAAAGACAAAGATGTGTGTTAGGTGTATTTGCCCAAACAATGAAAGAGCGAGAGATGTGGTGTGTTCGGTGTGTTTTGTCTGAACGCACACACTTTAAGAGACAGGGCTGTGTGTGCCTGTGTGTGTGTCAGGTGTGAGTGTCAGGTCAGGTGTGTGTGGTCCACTCCCCCCTTCCCCTTACCTGAGCTGTCACTCTTGGCTTTGCTGTTCCTTCTCTCCGTATCGCCCGGTGACATCGTCTGCCGCCCGTAGTCCCCCGACACACACACCCCCCCACCGCCCACGCCAGCCTCGCTGCCCGCCAGCCCCGACCCTGGGGGGCACAAACCCCCCCCTCCTCCTCCACCTCCACCACCTCCACCACCACCCCCCGGCCCGCACAGCTCCGAGCCCCCTCCCTGGGCATCGGGGTGTGGGGGGCACAGGCCACCATGCCTGGCCGCCCCACTGCTGGGTGGGGGTGGCATCTGGGGTAGGTGCCAGGCGGACTGGTGCTGCGTGTGGTGGTGGGAGGGGTGCTGCTGCTGCTGGGGGGGCGGCGGAGGGGGGTGAGAGCGATGGTGCCCCCCCCCACCACCACCACCACCGAAGGCGGCCTCATCGCCCGAGTAGGCGCAGGGGGGGTCGGGGTAGGCGAGGTGGTCGGAGCGGCCGTGCAGGCTGAGGGGGGACTGCGAGAAGGCCGGGTGCAGCGTCTGGGCCGGAGCGGGAGGGCTCCGCAGACACCCGAACAGGGAGTGATCCATCCACCACGGAACCCTGCAGAACCACAGAGAACGTAGTGGAGAACGTTGGTGGAGAACCTTCCTGGGTTCCTAGGTTCCTGGGCTCGTCCCACTCAGAGACAGACAAGGGGGGTACCACTTGGAGCCCCGCGGAGAAGAGAACCTCACAGGGTCGGTCCTACGGATAAGGGTTCCACGGAGAACTCAGCCAAGAACCTCCTGCAGTTTTCTCAGAGACAGGACTACCGTGGAGAACGCAGCGTAGAAGAAGAAGAGCCTCCTGGGGTTCTTCTGAGAGACAGGGGGTTCCACGGAGAACCTCACGTTGTTGTTCCAGAGACAGGGCTACCACGGAGAACACGGCGAAGAACCTTTAGGAGCCCGTCCCGAGCACAGACAGACACAAAAGTCAAACTTTCCTCCAGGAATAAAAAAAACACCCTTACTGAGGCACTGAAGAACAAAAACAAGCTGAGGAGAGCTGGAGAGAGTCAAACACCCCCAAAATCACACACATGTACACATATGCACACACTCACACACACACGTGAACTCCCGGCGAAAACACACTCCTCCTCAGTCGCGCTCCTCAGTCGCGTCCCGTGGCGGCTTGCGAGTGTGTGTGTGTGCCCCTCTCAGCGGCCGAGGGCTCTGCGTCGCCACGGCGATGAAAAGAAGGGCCTCGCGTAATCCAGAGCATGCGGCCCCGCTGGCAGACGGAGCGCTGTTAAAACACACACACACACACACACTCTCACTCGTGCGTTGAGACACACACACACTCACTGCCTCTCAGAGGAGCGGCTCGGGTGACGCGCGCAACTCTCTCTCTCTCTCGCTCGCTCTCTCTTGCGCTCACACACGCACACACACACACACACACACACGCATGCAGGCAGGCAGGCAGGCAGGCAGGCAGGCAGGCAGGGCTGAGAGAGAAGTGAAGAGAGAAGGTGTTTCCACAGAACTGCTGAGAAAGAGGGGGGAGGAGAGAAAAAGAGGGCAATGTTATATATAGGGCGTAACGTGAGAGGGAGAGAGAGAGGGAGGGAGGGAGAAAGAGAGGGAGAGAGGGAGGGAGGGAGAGAGAGGGAGAGGGAGGGAGGGAAAAAGGGAGAGCTGAGAGAGGGAGAGAAATAAGCAAAAAGGCAAAGGGAAGGAAAGAGTGCAGGAAAGGAAGGAAGAGAACGAGTGCAAGAAAGGAAGGAAGAGAACGAGTGCGAGGGAGAAATGGAGGGAGGCTTGGGTAACCTGCTGGCCATATGTCCCCATCTTTCTCCTGTCAGGACCCCTGCATACTACTCTAGAACCCCTGCATACTACTCTAGAACCCCTGCGTACTATTCTAGAACCCCTGCATGCTGTTCTAGAACCTCTGCATACTGCTCTAGAACCCCTGCGTACTACTCTAGAACCTCTGTATACTGCTCTAGAACCCCTGCATACTGCTCTAGAACCCCTGCATACTGTTTAGAACCCCTGTGTACTGTTCTAGAAGCCCTGCACACTGCTCTAGAACTGCCCTCAGAATCATTCCATATCCATTCCAGAAATCTTTTATAACCATTCTAAAACCCTACCCATACCCATTCCAAACCCCTCTATATCCATTGCAGAACCCTCCTATTACCTTTCAAAAACATTTTCATCCCCACTGCCCCTTTACTCACTCCAGAGCCCTCTCTATATCCACACCAAATCCCCTACCTACTTCAGAACCCCCTGGCACTCCCAACCCCTGTATTTCCACTCAAAACCCATTACCAGCTCTGGAACTCCTCTATACCACCATACAATCACCCCCCCCCTCACACACACACACACACACACACACAGCCACACACACACTGTACTCACTCCAAAACTTAAACTTCATTACTTTCTTCAAGACTTCAGCACCTTTAGTGTTATTGAACAGTTGCCTGTATAAGTAAATTAGACAGCAAGCGAGAGAGATAGATAGCAGATAGCATCCAGACCAAGTAGACATACAAAAACAGACAGCCAACAGACACAAATAAATATGAATCTAGGTATGTTTTTAAATGACTTAGTGATGAGAAATGGTGTGATAATAATGGTAACAAATGATTACCAAAGTGTTAACTAAGAGTTTACAAATACATAATAAATGCTTCATAGGAGGTAGCTATTACAAAGAGCAATCTAAATACTTTTCGTTGTTCAAAACCACACATTAACATAACACAAGTGTGTTAACTGTAGCACACTTGCATGTTATCTCTATTACATGCATATTATTTTACTGTATTTTTATATTACTGTATACACAGTGACATAGTGTCCTCCATTAACCTTTACATATGTGCGTGTGTGTGTGTGTGTTTGTGTGTGTGTGTGTGTGTGTGTGTGTTTTCATTTATATGTGTGCATATAGGTTAAATTTTCCCAGGAACTGATTGCTATTTATATGCCCTTTACACAGAAAGCCTTGTAGTGGTTTTTAGCCTAAAAATAGCAGATTGTGATTAATGGCCACATATTGTCCCACCCTCCTGTGCGCTAATGCATCACACAGTGTGAGGACACGGGATTAAGAGAGGACTTTGACAGTGTGAGGACGCGGGATTCAGATAGGACTAGAATAGAAGCCCTTTTATTGTCACTATACACATGTGCTGTACAATGGCATTAAATAGGGAGCTCCTTCTCCATTGAAGACATGTATGTAGAATATCTACAACATAGAATAAAATAAATGATAGTGCAAGAAAAAAGAAAAACAATAAAAGAAGGGTAGGATACACAGTTCGGAGGTGCTGTATACGTGTGCAAAAAGAGAAACTGAGGTATTGTATACATAGGATTAAGATAATGCTTTGACAGTGTAAATGCAAAGGATTCAGATAGGACTTTGGCAGTGTAAGCGTAGTTCAAATTATGGGGTTTACTGGGGGGTACACTACCCCTGATCAAAACCCAGTACCCCCAAAGAGACATAAAAGCAGAGTTGGGGGATACCGACATATTAATGTAATTAATGTAAAACGTAAACAGTAGTACCCCCTGTAAAATGGTAGTACCCCCCAATTACGGAGGAGTAATTCACACTCTTGAGTGTGATCACAGAGGATTAAGACAGGATTTAGACAGTGTGGCTAGGGTTTAGATAGGGATTAGTGTGGGTGGGGTTTAGATAACACTTAGTGTGGGTGGGGTTTAGATAGGTCTTAGTGTGGGTGGGGCTTAGACAGTGTGGGTGAGGTTTAGATAGGACACATGCAGTATGGGGGTGGGGTTTAGGGTGTGGCTTAGATAGTGTGTGGGTGGGGTTTAGATAGGGCTTAGGCAGTGTGTAGGTGGGTTTTGGGGTGTGGCTTAGATAGTGTGTGGGTGGGGTTTAGGGTGTGACTTGGCAGTGTGTTAGTACGCAGGGTCAAGGGTGCGCTGTAAAGGGTGCTGTGTGTGTGTGTGTGTGTGTGTGTGAGGATGTAGGGTTCATATAAAGCTTTGCCAGCGTAAGTGAACGGGGTTTAAATTTGTTAACTGCATAGGGTTCAGTGTGTGTGTAGGGTGTAAATCTGTTAATTGCATACAGTTCAGTGTGTGTGTGTGTAGGGTTTAAATTTGTAAGTGCATAGGGTTTAGTGTGTGTGTGTGTGTGTGTGTAGGGTTTAAATGTATTACTGTAAGTGCATAGGGTTCAGTGTGTGTAGGGTTTGAGTTTGTAAGTGCATAGAGTTAAGTGTGTGTGTGTGTAGGGTTTAAATTTGTTAAGTGCATAGGGTTCAATGTGTGTGTGTGTGTAGGGTTTAAATGTATTAAGTGCATAGGGTTCAGTGTGTGTGTGTATGGTTTAAATTTGTAAAGTGGATAGGGTTCAGTGTGTGTGTGTAGGGTTTTAAATTTGTAAGTACATAGGGTTTAGTGTATGAGTGAGGAGGGGTCAGTGTGTGTGTGTGTACGATTTAAATCAGTTAAGCACATATGGTTCAGTGTGTGTATGTGTGTGTGTGTGCTAGGGGTCAGCGTGTTAGGGCACAAAGTGTATAAGTGTCTTGGGTTTAGTATGTGACTTCCTAGGATTTAGTGTGTAAGTGTGTAGAGTTCAGTCTGTGAGTGAGAGTTGATGTATGGATTTGACAGTGTTAATATGTAGAGTTGAGGTATGGATTTGACAGTATGTTAGTGTGTAGAGTTCAGATTGGGATATGACAGTGTATTAATATGCAGAGTTGTTGTGTTAGTGTGTAGAGTTGATGTAGGGACTTGGCAGTGTCAGTATGTACAGTTGATGTAGGGATTTGGCAGTGTTAG
>CM059283.1:6427284-6429784 GCA_030347295.1 Setipinna tenuifilis | reverse complement strand
TGTGTGTGTGTGTGTGTGTGTGTGTGGAGAGGGCGTTGGCTAGGGTGTGGATGTTTGTGCATGTGAGTGTGTGTGTTTCCAGGAGTGTCTGTGACGCAAGTATGATATTGGATTTTGTGCGAGTTTGTGTCACCCCAAATGCAGACTGTGGGTAAACCTGGCCCTGTCAATCACACACACACACACACACACAGACACACACACACACACACAGATGCATACACACCCATCCACCCACACACACACAGTGGCGATATAATGACACATGAATAAACAGAACTCGACAGATTTGTAGAGAAAAAGTTCACTTTAAAAAATGTATCTGCATATTTGTTTTTTATATTCAAAAAAGAATTTAGGCATTAATTGCACATTTTTGTATGGACGCACTCTTGAAGAAAGTTCCCCTACTTCATTCATTGTTTCCTTCTAGTTGAAAGATATTTCAAATGAATCCTTCTAAAAATGTCCTTTGAATTAGAATTACAGACACACACACACACACACACACACACACGCAGACACACTCGCACACACACACACACATTTTCAAGTGAGACCCTCATGGTTTTATTTTTATGTGTAATTTTTGTTTCCATCTGAATTTTTTGGATTTATCTATTTCACAGATGCTTCTTTCCTCAAAGGACTCCTGAGCAGGGCAAGGCAGACTGTTTTCTGCTGTGACTGCGTGTGTGTGCAAGTGTGTGTGTGCAAGTGTGTGTGTGTGTGTGCGCACACACGTGTGTGTATATAAGTATGTGTGTGCAAGTGAGTGAGTGTGAGTTTGTATCTGTGTGTGGGTGCGTGCCTGCGTGTGTGTGTATGTGTGTGTGTGTGTACACTTGTGCGTGCATGCGTTTGTGTGTGTGTGTGTTTGTACGCCCGCGCACCAGTGCGTTTTCGCGCGCGTGTGTGTGTGTCTTTGTGTGCGTCGCTTGTGTGTGAATGTGTGTGTGTGTGTGTGTGTGTGTGTGTGTGTGTGAGTGTGTGTGTGTGTGGTTCTCCTGATCAGTGCCGTGTCTGTGTTGTGAGTATAAAGGCAGAGACGGAGGGCCGTTAACTCCACTATGCGCCTTTGAAGACTCGAAAATAGCGAACAGTAATGAAAAACGAACTCACGTCTTTTCTTGTGGCAAACTCAAAAGAGACTTTTCGAAGCCTGATGTAGAAAATGAAACGGACTGGTGTGTGGGTGTGCGGGTGTGTGTGCGCGCCGCGCGCATATGTGTGCATGTGCATGCGTGTGTCGCTGGTGTGACAGAACGCATTGGCAGTGTTCGTTTGTGTGTTTCTGTGTGTGTGTGTGTGTGTTTGTGCGAGTGTGTGTGTATATTTTGTATATTTACAGTAGGCTACTACATTAAATGAGTGTTTGTAACATTAACCCAAATGTAGGGACCTCTTAATCACATGCTGAATATGGATTCGAGTTAATGTGCATTTGTAATATTGCTATATGCAGTGTGTTAGTTAAAATCATTTGTAACTACAATATGAACTGAATGTACATGTGTAAATTGTTCATGTGTATAGTGACAATAAAAAGGCTTCTATTCTATTCTTCTATTCTAAAATGGGAGATTATAAAAGGGTGTTAATTTTAATGTGTTTATCATCGATGGCACAGGAGAAAACTAAATTATATTAAGAATACTATATACTAGCGCTTGTTTTTATATTATAATAACTCAGATTATTAACATTAATTTATCTCCTAAAATAAATCAAGACATTTATTTTAAATGAACTTTGTGTAGAAATAAGATGCATTAGAGAGGAAGGATTAATGTTGGGGAAGGTCAGAGTCAGTATTATTGTTATTATTCTACAGTATTTAGATTGGCTTTCATTGTTAGCTTGCAGTGCGTAAATTACTCTGCGAGGGCAGAGTGTGGAACTGGTTAAGAGTTATGTGCCGGGGATGAGTTGGCTTCAACAATGTCGGACACAAAAGCAATATGCTCCTGTCATCAGGAACACATAAATCTCATGAAGACTGTCTCGAGACAGCTTGATTATTGGTGTCATAGCTGCTCCCAAAGCATTTCTCTGTATTAACATTGCCATCGATAGGAAATGGAGTTAAAATAAAATAAAACGTTTAGCCATTGTTTTCGTTTTTTACTGTTAAAAGAGTCTATGTCTAATAATATCTACACAGATCTGTCATCAGGGCTGATATAATTATCTGTGCAGTGAAGACTACTGTTATCAACACTAATATAAAATATGTAATATATGTACATAGAGAAGGCTGCTGTCATCAATAATAGGCTAATAGAAATATAAATATCTATATCCAAAGGACTACTGTTAGCTATGCTAATATAAATATCTTTCATGTATATAACCAATGACACTGCTGCTTAAATGGCACCATTTAAGCTTTATCGTGTCCTATTTATATTATATACAAGCCTTATTGTACTTTTTCCTGTGTTTATATAATATGTTGTCATTATGTGTTATTGTCTTGTTTATAAGACATTTAATGTAC
>CM059283.1:6412284-6414784 GCA_030347295.1 Setipinna tenuifilis | reverse complement strand
CATGACAACAGAACTTCCAGGGACCCCGCCAACACGACAATCCTATTAGTGGGTACACACACACACAAACACACACACACATACACACACACATATACTGTACATACCCACACACACACACACACCAAACACACACACAGCCGCACACACACACCAAATACACACATAACACATACACATACACAGAGGCATGCATACACACACACACACACACATACACACACACAAACAGACACACTTATGAAAATGTGTTGGTATGACAATCCCATCAGATCCAACCAGGAAAAATAGGATTACTCTCTAACCAGCATTTACACACACACACACACACACACAAATACACACACACACATACACACACAGACATACACACACACACACACACCTCCTTCGTATTTCTTCCTCTCATCCTGTCTATCCTGTCTCTCTTCTTCTTGTCCTTCCTGCTCGTCCATATCTCCTCTTCTCCTCTTTTCTCTCCTCCCTCCTTCCTCACCACTTCTCTCTTCACCTCCTCTTCTCTTTTCTCTCCTCCCTCCTTTCTTACGACTTCTCTCCTCTCCTCTCCTCCTCTTATTTTTTCCTCATATCCTTATCTCCTCCCTCCTTTCTCACCACTTCTCTCTTCACCTCCTCTTCTCCTCTTTTCTTCTCATCCTCTTCTCCTCCCTCCTTCCTCACCACTTCTCTCCTCCTCTTCTCCTTTCTCCCTCACTCCCCTTTCCTCACCTTTTCTTTCTTTTCCTTCTCTTTCTCCCTTTTCCACATTCTCTTCCTTTTTTCCTTTCCTGTCCCCCTATAAGTTGGCCCTTCTCTCCCTCCCTCCATCCTCTCCTCTCCTTTCCTCCACTCCTTTCATCTTTCCCTCTTTTTGTTTATATTCTTCTCCTCTCCTTCTCCCTCCTTCTTTTTTCTCTCCTCTTCTCCTCTTCTCCCCCTTTCCTTGTATTCCCCTGCTCTCATCCACCAATCCTTTGCTCTCCTCCCTCTCCTCCCCTCCCTCCTTTCCTCTCCTCCCTTCTTTTCTCTCCTTCTCTCCTCTCCTTGCTCTTTACCTCTTCTCTCCTCTCCTCTTCTTCTCCTTTCCTCTGTTTTATATATTCTACCCCTCTCTTTTTTTCCTCTCCTCCTCTCCACCCTCTGTTTTTTCCCTCCCTTTCTCCCCCCCATCCTTTCCTCTCCTCTTCTCCTCCCTGTGCTCTCCCCCACTCTCTCTCCCTCCATCCTCTCCTCCTTTCCTCCTCTCCTCTCCTGCCCCCCTCTCCTCTCCTCTCCTCTCTCTGGGCCTCTCCTCTCCTCTCTCCGTTCTCCTCTCCTCCTCTCCTCTCTCCATTCTCCTCTCCTCCTCTCCCTCTCCTCATCTCCTCCTCTCCTCTCTCTGAGGGCCTCTTTCCTTTCGTCTGTAATTAGCTCTTCGCTCTGTCCATCTCTCTCCTGCCGGCAGCCGTCGTCCCCGGCAACGGGCCACCACAGTCCAGCCGCCCCTCCAGCTGCTCCTCAAAACAGGATATGACATCATCCCCAGCTGGGCCCCGCGCTTGCTCCCAGAAGTCTGCGGTGTGGTGCGTGTGGTGTGTGTGTGTGTGTCTGTCTGTGTGTGTCTGTGTGGTGTGTGTCTGTTTGTGTGTCTGTATATGCATGTGGGGTGTGTGTGTGTGTGTGTGTGTGTGTGTGTGTGTTTGTGTGTGTGTGTGTGTGTGTGTGTCTGTTTGTATGTGTCTGTTTGTGTGCCTGTATATGCATGTCTGTGTATGTCTGCATATGTGTGTGTGTGTGTGTGTGTGTGTGTATGTGTGTGTGTGTGTCTGTGTGTGCACAGCATGTGTGCTTGCGTGTGTGCGTGTGTGTGTCTGTTTGTGTGTCTGTATATGTGTGTGTCTGTTTGTGTGTGCGTGCGTGTGTGTGTGTGTGTGTGTGTGTGTGTGTGTGTGTGTGTGTGTGTGTGTGTGTGGGCACAGAGCCGAGACTAGGCATCAAGGATCAGCACAGCCGACACCACTGCCAACCTTCAGTGGCTAAAGGCAGAGAGGGTGACACACACACACACACATACACACATGCAGACATACACAGACACACATATACAGATGCACAAACAGACACACACACATGCACACATGCAAGCACATGGGCTGTGCACACACACACACTCTCTCTCTCTCTCTCTCTCTCTCTCTCTCTTTCTTTCTCTCTCTCTCTCTCTTTCTTACACCCACACACACACACACCCATAAATGCACAAAAGCATATGACATACTTACACACACTCACACTCATCTCTCTATCATTTTTATCAGTTGTTTAGTGGAAACATGACAAGATCACTCAAACCAGATTCACACACACACACACACATCTTACTCCCATTATCACAGGCCGTCCTGCCCAGAGTTCTGGATCAGAGAGATGACATTTATACACACACGCACGCACACACACACACGCCCCCCCCCCCCCCCCCCCACACACACACACACACACACACACACACACACACACA
>CM059283.1:6387284-6389784 GCA_030347295.1 Setipinna tenuifilis | reverse complement strand
AACTAATATGAAAAGAAACAATCTTACTGTTACGTAGATTTTCCCTCTTCGTATTTATTTCAAACTCTGTACACAATGTTTTTGTTCTCCCATATGAAACCTTTATAAATGTAAAATAGAGTGACTGGTACATTTTAAATGTACCAGTGATTTACACGTAGGCTACATAAACCTAATATATGCAGTTTTTTGTACTAAGTTCAAAACTGTATTTCAGTAGAATTCCTATATATTTTGTCTTTTAATTCTGAATGTAGAGCCGTCTGCAGTCATTGCACAAATCTTTGTTTAATAATGGTTGTGGTATTTATTTATTAACCATTTTAAATAATGTATTTTTTTTTACTTTAATGTTTGGTGTATTTGTTTCCGGGGGGGGGGGGGGGGGGGGGGGGATGCTGAGAGGTGGTCTCGCCCGGGGCGTAAAACACTATAGAACCGCCACTGGATACCTCCACTAGTGTCCCCCATAACCCTCAGGGCAGATGTTCGGACCTACACTGGTGTCCCCCATTGTCACAGGGTGCTGTGGGTAGAGCCCCACTATTGTCCCCCAAAGTCCCCAGGGTAGCTGGTTTGCCTGGCTGGTGGAGGAGTAGGGCTCTGGGTGTTCTGTAGAGGGTTTCCACTGGATGGTTGGAGCTCAATAGGATTTGCTTATCATAAAATGATCCGTGATACCGGGACTTGCTGCTGAGGGTTACTATGCAAAGAAGGCGATGTGGTTTTTATGTGTGTGTGTGTGTGTGTGTGTGTGTGTGTGCGTGTGCGTGTGTGTGTACAATCAATAGCAGACACACAAAAGGTCTAGGTTTCCCTGCAGTGATACTCACCCACATGCACATCTGACGCATACGCACATGCACGCACACACACACATACACACACACACACACACACACACACACACACACACACACACACACACGCACACACACACACACACAGTGATAAGCAGTGTGCTGTGCCTGTAAGGCTGTAACTGGATGTCTTCCTGTCTTCCTGGTTTAACACAAACAGAACATTCTAAAACACACACTTAGGGCTGCAAGTAATTAGCCTCCAATTGCCTCTGACTGCGATGACAAACACACACACACACACACGCACCAAACACACACGCACCTAACACACGCACAAATGCATACAAATGCAAACACAAACATGAATGCACACACACCTCCACACACACACACACACACAAACACACACACAGATACATACACACACACACACACACTCACACACATACGTGTACGCACACACATATACGCTCAAATGCACACACAAACACACATGCACATAACAGATACACACACACATACACAGCATCTAGATGTGGCTCAACAACAGAGAGAGATGACACACAGACAAAAACTAACCAACTGCGCTGTTAGGCAAGAGGTGATGAGTGTGTGTGTGTGTGTGTGTGTGTGTGTGTGTGTGTGTGTGTGTGTGTGTGTGTGTTTGTGTGTGTGTTTGTGTGTGTGTCTGTGCGTGCATGAGCATGTGTGTGTGTGTGTGTGTGTGTGTGTGTGTGTGTAATCAGGGAAAACGGAGGGGAACCACAGAGGAAGATGTAGCACAAGAAACAGAATACATGAGATGGAGATGGAGGAAGAGGAAGGAAGAGTGAGAGAGAGGGAGAGAGAGTAAGAGAGAGAGGGAGGAAGAGTAAGAGAGAGAGGGAGGAAGAGTAAGAAAGAGAGGAAGAGAGAATACGAGAGAGAGGGAGAGAGAATACGAGAGAGAGGGAGGAAGAGTAAGAGAGAGAGGGAGGAAGAATAAGAGAGAGAGGGAGGAAGAGTAAAAGAGAGAGGGAGGAAGAGTAAGAAGGAGAGGGAGGAAGAATAAGAGAGAGAGGGAGGAAGAGTAAGAGAGAGAGGGAGAGAGAATAAGAGAGAGAGGGAGAGAGAATACGAGAGAGAGGGAGGAAGAGTAAGAGAGAGAGGGAGGAAGAATAAGAGAGAGAGGGAGGAAGAGTAAAAGAGAGAGGGAGGAAGAGTAAGAAGGAGAGGGAGGAAGAATAAGAGAGAGAGGGAGGAAGAGTAAGAGAGAGAGGGAGAGAGAATAAGAGAGAGAGGGAGGAAGAGTAAGAGAGAGAGGGAGAGAGAATAAGAGAGAGAGGGAGGAAGAGTAAGAGAGAGAGGGAGAGAGAATAAGAGAGAGAGGGACGTAGGAAGGACGAGTGGAGCAAGTGGAGAAGAGCTAAAGAGGTAGAAAGGGGTGAAGGGGAAAATGTAAGAGAGATATAGAGGTAGAGAGAGAGATGGAGTGAGAGAAGGAAAGAACAAGTGGAAGAGAGGCAGATGATGAAGGGAAAAGAGTGAGACAGAGGGGGAGAGAGAGAGAGAGGAAGAGAAAGTGGAGGAGATGTAGAGAGAGAAAAGAAAAAATGAGTGGAAGGGAGGTGAAGGGAAGAGAAAAGGAAAGACAGTGCGAGAGAGAGATGGGGTGAGAGATGGAGGGAGAGAAGAGAAGAAGGGAGTGAGTGGAAGAG
>CM059283.1:6377284-6379784 GCA_030347295.1 Setipinna tenuifilis | reverse complement strand
CTGGCCATCGGAGATGTACTTGGTGGAGCGCAGCTCGCGACAGCCCACCTGACTCTGGTCTGCAGGAGGGGAGAGGAGAGGAGGAGAGGAGGGGAGATCAGGACACAGAGATTAGTTAGAGGAGAGGAGAGGAGGTGAGGAGGGGAGAGGAGAGGAGGGGAGAATAGAGTAGAGGAGAACAGAGGAGATGAGAGAGAAGTAGAGAGAAGAGAGAAGTAGAGCAGATGAGGAGGGCAAAGGAGAGAAGAGGAGATTAAGAGACAAAGATTACTTAAAGGAGAGGAAAGAGGTGACAAGAGGTGAGGTGAGAAGAGAGGAGGTGACAAGAGAGGAGAGGAGAGAAGGAGATTATTGAGAGGAGATGACAGGAGAGGAGAGGGGGAGACAGAAAGAGATTAGTTAGAGAAGAGGAGAGAACAGGAGGTGAGAGGAGAGGAGAGAGAAGTAGAGGATGGTAGAAGAGAGGAGAAGAGGAGGACACAGACTGATTAGATTAGATGCTAAATGTCCTGTGAAGCTGAGATAGGGGAATCCATCATTTCACCAGAAGACATAGCACTGCTCACTCACTAGCACACTTTAGAACTTTTCACCTGCTTCAGTTAAGTTTAGAATTTAAATTGTGTTCTAGCTAAATTTAGCCTTTAGAACTTTGTTTTGGAACGTAAATGTGTTTTCGCAAAATGGAAAGTTTGGGGCTTAGTTCGGATTTGTACTTGTTTCAGTTAATAAAGAAAGGAGTTAAGTGTTGAATGATTCATGTGAGAGAGGCATGAACCCTCATCTCTGCAGCCGAGCCCTGCAGCCGGAGGACAAGTCCCGATCTGACTGCTAACATTCATGACTTATTGCGCGTGACATCTCTCGCGTCAGTCTTTAGAAGTAGTTTAAAAAACGAGCTTTTCACACTTCCTATCTCGAGCACATCTGCAACGGAAGATAACACCTGAGGGATACGGGAGTTTAAACGCGAAAAAAAACAACAGGGTTTAAACTTGTCACAGGCAAAGTCAAGTGAACTGGCTGGACTAAATGAAGGAAGAAGACACCCACCAAGTTTGGAGCCCGTGTCAAAGCTTCTGCCGCCGTTCCTGGCTCTGTTCAGAGATACGTTTGTCGGCGTCTCGTGCACCGGAGGGATGATGTGGCCGTCCATCATCTCTGTGGCATCGTTCTTGACCGCGTGACAGTATTTCAGCAGAATGCAAAACAGCAACAGGAGCTGGTGTCCGCGCGCGTGACACGGCATCTCAGTACTTTGATCGCGTCGGTGAGGATGTGAGGGCGCGTGTGTTTCCCCGAGTGTGTCCCGAGTGACGTTATCATGTTACCTGTAGTGGCTCGTGTATTTATACCCCTCCCGCCCTTCTGCCCCCTCTCTCAGCTCGTGAAAAAAAAAACGACTGTAATGAAAGAAAGGAGACTGTACGACGCTTTGCGCGTAACCACGCCTGCTCGCGCTTTCATGCGTTCACAGAGAAAGAGAGAGAGAGAGAGAGAGAGAGAGAGAGAGAGAGAGAGAGAGATGAAGAGCTACCTGCCTGCCAAAGCCTGCCTTCCGGGAGAGCGCGGGGTGTCGCGGCAGGATGTTGTGAAAGTGATCGCATGACTGAACTGGGGAGGAGGATGAGCTTCTCGGGCGGTGATTGTGTGCGCGAGGTGTTGTGTTCTACACTGCACTGGGTGAGTTGCGCGAGAGGGAAAGTTTTACTCTAAATCCATAGACCTGATTTGAGACGTGATTCAAATGTAACAACGTTAGGTAGGGGCCTTTAAACAGTGACTAATTTATACCCGTACACATTGGCATAGAATGGAAAAGTCCTAGGAGAATAATTTATGCTTTTAATCATCTTTGAACAGCCAATCTAGTCCCATCTGGAAGTGGGAAAGGCTGCATGGGCTACATGTATCATTTGTGCTGTTTTACTAAAAATAATACATTTGTTATTAATTATTAACTAATCAGAAATTCCCACTGAAGTTTACTGCAAACAATCATCACTGCAAGTCCTATCCACCCCCCTGCCCAAACACACACAGACACACACACACACACTTACATTCATAAACACATGTACACCTGTTGTTCACAGACCAGGTAACTCTGTCCCACATGCACACCATACACACAGGTAATAACAATACACCTGTGTTTGCATAACTTTATGTCACTTGATAAACGGTGTGTGTGTGTGTGTGTGTGCGCGTGTGTGTGTGTGTGTGGGTGGGTGGGTGAATGTGTGTGTCTGTGTGTTTGTATGTCTGTGTGCATGTGTGTGCATGCACTCCTTGATGGTTCTCACAGATTTGTGCTGCAAAAGAGAAGTAAGAGATTAGCACTTCCAGCCTGAAGGTCTCTTTTTCTGTTTGTGTGTGTGTGTGTGTGTGTGTGTGTGTGTGTGTGGTGAGCTCATCCTGTGAGTGACACGTGGTATGGAGACGACACAAAGACCGGCGTCTCCTTTCATCCATCCTAAACTGTGGATCGCCCCCTAAC
>CM059283.1:6354784-6359784 GCA_030347295.1 Setipinna tenuifilis | reverse complement strand
CCCCTCCGCCCCTCTTCCGCCTCCACCCCCCCACCCCTCCACCCTCTCTACACCACCCCCCCCCAACCACCCATCCCCTACACCCCCTCTTCCCCCTCCACCCCTCCGCCCCTCTTCCGCCTCCACCCCCTCAACCCCTACACCCTCTCTACACCCCCCCCCCCAACCACCCATGCCCTACACCACCTCTTCCCCCTCCACTCCTCTCCACCCTCTCCACAACCCCTCCACCCCCTCTGCCCCCTCCGCTCCCCCCTCTTCCTGTGCCTTTGTCACCGCGTCCGCTCGCCCTCATACTCCTGTCACCTGTGAGACCCCCGTCCAGGCCAGGAGACAACAAAGGGTCTCCATGGTAACGCGTGTGATTGCACAGGGACTACATGCCCATAGGAGGGGTCAGCTGGCATACAGACAGGATGTGTGTTTTGGTTTTGTTTTTTTCTGTTTCTGTTTTGTTTGTTTGTTTGTTTTGACTGGGCCTTTAATTTTTGTTGCTTTGGGTTATAATAATAATAATAATAATGTTGTTGTTGTTGTTATTATTATATAACTATACATTCGTTTATTTGAATTATTACATTATTATTATTATTAATAATAATTTTAGCTTTAGTAGATGCCATACACACAGGCACATTTTTACACATTTCTACATTTTTACCTCCTTTTGTCCATCTCAATCTGCACCATATTGCCTCACACTGACAGTCACTCTTGCAGTGTGTCACCTGTGAGAGTCAGGTTAAGAGTACCATATAGGGTCTCCATGACATCACCTCACCACCATTATAAGGTATGACATGCCCATGGGGAATGTAGGAGGATGTAGGTAATTGAACTGTGAACCCTACCACCCTTAATTGTCTTCTTCTTGCACTATTATTGATTTGAGTCTGTTTTGTAAATATTATAGCCTACATACATCTGCACTGTAGAAGGGGCCGCTGATCTTATTGGACATGTGTATAGTGGCAATAAAGGCATTCTATTCTATTCTATTCTATTCTATTCTAATTTATTTTATGCATTCTATACAGGGGCGGTTCTAGAGTTTGTTTGGGCCCCTTGGAGCTCTGTAGTGGTCCTTAAGGCCCCAAGCAGGGGCCTGTGTTACCTTGTGACCAGCTAGGCCTCTGCATACAGGCAGCATGTTTGTTTGTTTGTTTTTGTTTGTTTGGTTTGTTTGTTTGTTTGTTTTGACCAGGCGTTTCGTCCTTATTTATTTGAATTATTACATTATGCCATACATAGACAGGCCTCTGATAGAACACAAACTAAAGCCACTTAGTTTCTGTTTCACATTTTTACCTCCTTCGGTGCATCCCAATCTGTAGCTCAGACAATTCACCCAATCAGCCTCTAATTGCCTGGCCCACCCAGACATTTCACCCAATCAGCCACTAATTGCCTCACCCAGACCTTTTTTCACCCAATCAGACGCTCAGATACTTACCTCATTCAGGCAGTTCATCCAATCAACAGCTAATTAGCCTACCTTTGCCCACACATTTTTACCCAATCAGCCGCTGGGCTGCTTACCTCATCCAGGCAGTTCACCCGCACATCTGTCCTCCCCAGCAGGCGTGTGGCCTCCGCGCTGTCCCCTGTACACATGCAGGGTTCAAAGGTCAGGTCAGGGGGTCAAAGGTCACACTATGCTGCCCTACAAAGCCAAAAGGCAGTAACTGCACATTGTGTCAATTTGAGTTTAGACCGGAAATTGACTTTATAACATCTCCTTTGTGTTGTGACTGAATATCTTGCTTCTTCCTATTAAGAAAGTACATAAAGAATCACCACTATGATACCTACAATATGTTCGACTAAGCAGTGTGATAACTGTGTGATATTCAAAAATGTATAGACACATTGTACATATTTTTACATTTTATCTGAAATTTGATAGCAAATCACAGGAAGGTGGACCACATTTTTAAAAATCCTTGTTTTATTTGTGTAGCTACTGTGATTTTTTTTATAACTTATATGAAACACGCAAATCTTATAATTTGATTGTATGAGAAATATCTGCAAGTAGTCAATAATAATAGTCAATAGTCAATAGTAGGCCTGATTATAATCAATTAGTAAATCATAAATGAAATGCTGAAAGTTCAGTAGTTTTTGTGTCTTTTTCATATGGGCATCACCTCTGCTGTTATTCCCACAATGAAAACAGAGACATATACAATCAGTGACTCTAAATCTTCGGATGAGCTGACTGTTACAAGAACAGTGCCACAATTACAGGAGAATCCAGAGTGTTTTGTGCTATTTGCCATTCTGTAGACTGATGCTGGAAGATGACACATTATCTAACATCTATATATGGTGAATCTACTTTTTGTCATTACATTTGAATTTTCCTGTTTCTTCATAAACGTGTGCTATTAAATGTTTCAGCTATCTTTGAATAATTGAAAAGTTGAATAAAGTAAATTACAACATTTTCTGGCCTAAAAAGCATCCTTACCAGCTGCAATAACCTGTAGCATCTCTCGCTCCGCTGCTGTGAGTTCCCCCCTTTTCGGAGCTGCCGTGTTCTGCTGTGCGGTCATACTTGATCTTCTGGGAGAGTAGGAAATTTTTGGAAAGAAATCTGTTAATACTGTGTGCCACCCACTCCGGAAAGTCTCCTGTTAGCGAGGTGATGAACTGTTGAACCTCCAGTCATTTATACCATGGTAACCAGGCGACGGGAGCCATCCTTTGGGGCATACCATCTTGCAGAGTGAAGGGGGTGTCCAGATTTTAACGTTTGACACATTTCGTCTCGTTCTTTATTTCTCTGTGTTTATTTTGTTGCTCATTCAACAGATGTATTTTACTGAGTGCATTTAAAACATCAAAAGGAATGTTTTTGGCTTGTGAATGACAATCATATCTCTGTTTTTGTGATCGGACCTGTTTCTCGTGCGAAAGGTTTACTCTGACTGTACTTTAACAGCTTCGCCTACAAAGATTTAGACGAAATTCAAACTCTTCCAAACCGGTGTGCAAGAGTTCTTTGTTCGAGGTCAACCACTGCCAGGTAAACCCCCAATCGCCGACACGCTATTACTTTCGCAGGGTTGTATTGGTGATGTTATTCGGTGCTGTCATTTGAAAAGGACATAGTGTGCTTTTGTAGTGTAGCTACATTGTAACTGACACTGTGCAAAAAAAAGTAGCAAGCGCAGAAGGTGAGCACAGGATACATTTGCATGGTTCTGTTGATCGTAGGGCTGTACTAGTTCTGAAGCCTTCAACCTTCATGGCGGGTTGTGTGTATGTTAGCCTACATTACTTTCAACTCGTCAGTGAGTCTATCACCTTAATCCCCAGCGTAGTGGAAAGCCTCGAAGGAGGCAAAGAATAAACTGTTCTACAATGGTAGCAACTACTGTCTGCCTACTTGCCACGAATTTAGTGAGACGATTTTTGCCGATCACCATACTTAAAATAAACATTGCTAACCCACTATGTTTTTTAATTATTCGTGAACATTATTCCCCATAGTTGTAGACGTACAGTTTCCATAACCACACATTTGGTGCAACTAATGAGATATTCTGTTAAAGTATAGACTATGGTAAATGTTTATTACCCAAATGTGTGATAGATTAAGGTTAAACTCTATCTAATATCTTTGTAACAATCATGTAGTAAGGGCTGTGGTAATTTCTTCATTGTTGTAGTTATGTTTTTATTGTTATTCAACAAATGTGATTCTGAGAATAGGCTCCTACTGTTTCACTGTGTGCTGTACGGTATATGACGGGTCAGGGCTGAATATGCAAAATTAAAGACATTATCAGGAAATAGTGTCTCCATAGTGTCATGATATGATGACAAACGGGTCATGCCAGCAACTCCTGAAGATAATAAGCGTCTGATGGAACTGCGCAGTTGGAAACTTTGGAGAGGCAGGGGCGCATGCCTGGAGTTCTACAATGGCTCGAGCAGGAGAGCGTTCTGCACTTGACTGTTGCTCGGCGTTCTATAATTAGCGCGGCATCGGCGCTACATGACTGTGCGAGGCGTACTATATTTCGCCCCGGGTCACATCAGCGTTTTGAAGGGCTTTGATGCATGGCGAACCAGAGCCCCTGCTCAGAGCGCTCAGGCGCTGACACAGTTTCCGACCGCGTGTTTATCTGGTCGGCAGGGAAACCGGTCCAAGCCCCGGCCGCCCCATGACAGCCACAGTCATAGCAGCGTTGATTCAAAGCAGGAGCAGGCATCAACGAAAGCTCAGCCGCTGCGTGGCTCTCATAGCGAAACTGGAGGGAATGAATGCGGTACAGAGAGAGAGAGATTTCTCTCTACGTCCAGTCACCTGCCACTCTCGAGCCGTGGAATGTGACAGAAGGCTACGAACAGGGGCGCTGACATTTCCCTCCACGGGGGCTGGCGCGAGCAGTCTTTATCTGAAACGCCGTTATGTGCCGTTGCGTTTACTTCCTGGAATGTCGTAATAGGAAATGTATTTCTGGCTCAGCGCTGGTTGTAAATTGGGCTGGCGACACTGGATAACGTGAAGATGTGTTAAAATAGTTTCTGAGATTACGCGGCGCGACCACACACACACACACACACACACACACACACACAACATAAGCCGAGTTTTATCACGACCACTTGTCATAGCAAAAGATGCAACACTCATCTGAGAGCCAGATTTTAATCAATGACGGAGAGTAGCCTGCGGCCCTGTAGCCTGTTATATTTATTCTCAACTCTTGCCAACAGTCACAAAGTATTGTGAAGTCACATCATTAAATGTGACTATAATGCTCCATGAAAGACATACATCTGGAGAGCATTATCATTAAACATCATGGATCATGGATTCCTGCAGGTCTGTGAAAAACAGATGCTGTGTTTATTTGTTGTTCTCCATGGCAACATACATGTGACACTACCCACCCATCATGCTGTTGATGTTGATGCATTTCCTTTTATATTATCTGTGCTCATTTCTGAGAGCCACCTGTGTGTGAACGAATCAAACGTTGCAT
>CM059283.1:6319784-6347284 GCA_030347295.1 Setipinna tenuifilis | reverse complement strand
TGCAACTAGAAATACAACCTGAAGTATATACTACATAGCACACCATTACATATTCATAGTACGTACACTAAGTACATTAAGTATGGATACTGTGAAACCAAAAGTACTGAGTACACAAAACCACAATTCACACACTACAAAACATATTACATCTTTATATATTATAACCACGTTGTTTGTTCACATCCTGACACACTGTGACATCACTTCCTTTGCAGCTGCTGCTCTTCCTGAAGGCGTTCACGGAGGCGGAGCAAACAAAGCTGGCCATGCTGACAGGCATCCTATTGGCCAATAGCTCACTGCCCCCGCCCATCATCACCAGCCTCTTTAGTGACAACCTGGTCAAGGAAGGTGAGGGGGTGTCCTTAACACACACACACACATGCTTACACACACACTCATACTCCAACATACACACACACACACACACACACACACACACACACACACACACACACACACTCACACACACACACAAACTGTACACCTGTACCTTACACTATGTGTGTGTCCTCAGGAATCTCTGCGTCCTTTGCTGTGAAATGTTCAAGGCGTGGATGGCAGACACACACACACACACACACACACACCCCTATCAGTCCTAAGGATGTACTATGTGTGTGTCCTCAGGAATCTCAAGGCGTGGATGGCAGACACACACACACACACACACACACACACACACACACACACACACACACACCCCTATCAGTCCTAAGGATGTACTATGTGTGTGTCCTCAGGAATCTCTGCTTCCTTCGCTGTGAAGATGTTTAAAGCGTGGATAGCAGAGAAAGATGCCAGCTCTGTCACCTCCGCCCTCAGGAAGGCCAACCTGGACAAGAGACTCCTGGTAGCATACACACACACACACACACACACACACACACACCGAAATACATACCAAAATGCATTTACACACATATGCACATACAGTATCTCACAAAAGTGAGTATACCCTTTGTCTTTGCATTTCAGCAAAAAAATGCATTAAACCTTTTGAAGGGACTGTAGTATAAAAATACAAATGAAAGATGGATATGTTTTAGAGTAGTCAGTGTAGAGCTTCTGTAGCAGTATAGTCCTGTATAGTAACTGTCCTCTGAAAATACCAGGCATTTTGTATAAATAGCAGGTCACAAAATGAGTACCCCCTAAGTGATAATTGTTCATATCATTCAACCATGCAAAGCCGCTTTGGTCTGCCTGACTGGACCATACAGATACAGATTAGGGTATCATGATACTCATGTTATATAGCGCTATTTATTTCAGTGCTTTGGCTACAGCCCTCTCCGACTAGCCACTGCATGTCCAACATGGCTCCCTGTGGCATGTGTAAGCTGAGTTCCAGCATGGTGGCCAGAGTCATAAAGACAGAATGTGATTTGTACGAAGGGGGGGGGGGCATGGGAGGGATTTCCCCCCCCTTATGGTTTTCATATCCCTACCTCTGCTGAATTATTTTTATCTCCGGTGGAGACAAGGACAACCCCCCTTGTCCTTGCACCCCCCCCCCCAATAGTCCAATAGCCATCAATGCAACTCAACTGATATTACTTCTAACGATCTAACGTAGACGATCTAACGATCTACAAACTCGGGCCCATACATCTAGTATCATTCATGACGAGCCACTTCCTGGAAGTCTATGGCAGAACCCAAGAATTTCACAGAAGTTGACCAAGTTTATTTTTAGTGCGCGGTACTAGCTACTACAGCCAAGCACATCAACGACACACCTGTTTATGCAGCCCAGAAATGATCCCCACTTTGCTCCCATAGACATGAACTTCCATGAAGTACCTTGTTCTGCCAGTCTACCATCTTTGCTCCCATAGACATAAACTAGCATGACATATCTTGCTCTGCCTATCTACCATCTTTGCTCCCATAGACATGAACTAGGATGAAGTATCTTGGCAGATCTACCATCATTGCTCCCATAAACATGAACTAGCATGAAGTACCTTGCTCTGCCTATCTACCATCTTTGCCCATACTCCTGTAGCATCTCTAAACATTTCACAGGAAGTGATGTCACTGTGCTGTCTTCCTGCAGGAGCTCCTGCCACCCAATAAGCAGACAGTAGAGCACTTCTCCAAGTACTTCAATGAGGCGGGCCTTAAGGAACTGTCGGAGTTCCTGCGCACACAGCAAACTCTGGGCACTCGCAAGGAACTACAGAAGGAACTACAGGAACGCCTGTCTCAGGAGTGCCCTATACGAGAGGTACACACACACACACACACACACACACACACACACACACACACACACACCACAGACACAGCAGACTCTGGGCACTCGCAAGGAGCTACAGAAGGAACTACAGGAACGCCTGTCTCAAGAGTGCCCTATACGAGAGGTACACACACAGACACACACACACACACACCACAGACACACCACACACACAACAGACTCTGGGCACTCGCAAGGAGCTACAGAAAGAACTACAGGAACGCCTGTCTCAAGAGTGCCCTATACGAGAGGTACACACACACACACACACACACACACACACACACACACACACACACACACACCACAGACACAGCAGACTCTGGGCACCTGCAAAAAATTCAAGTTGTGTGTGTCCTGTGTGTGTGTGTTTGTGTGTGTGTGTGTGCGTGCGTGTGTGTGTGCGTGCGTGTGTGTGTACGTGTGTGTGTGTGTGTGTGTGTGCATGTGTGTGTGTGTGTGTGTGTGCAGATAGTGGTGTATGTGAAGGAGGAGATGAAGCGGAACGATCTGCAGGAGCAGGCTGTGATTGGTCTGCTCTGGACGTGCCTGATGAACGCCGTCGAGTGGAACAAGAAGGAGGAGCTTGTCACGGAACAAGCCATCAAACACCTGAAGGTACACACACACACGCATACACTATCAGGGACCAGGTCATCAAAACCTGAAGGTGCACACACAAACCACACACAAACACACACACAACCCAAAGAAAGCAAATGAATAAATTAATTGATTGATTAATTGATTAATGACTATGTTGCTAATGTGTTTCAGCATGCCCTCCTTAAAGAAAGCGAATGAATGAATGAATGAATGTATAGATGGATGAATAAATTGATGGATGAATGATTGAATAAGTGAATAAATGATTGACTAAGCGCTATGAATGAATGAGTGAATGAATGAATGAATGAGTGAATGAATGAATAAATGAATGAATGAATGAGTGAATGACTGTGTTGCTGATGTGTTTCAGCACTATGAATGAGTAAATGAATGAATGAATGAATGCATAAATAAATGAGTGAATGAATGAATGAATGAATGAATGAATGACTAAATGAATGAATGAATAAGTGCATGAATGAATAAATAAATGAGTGAATGAATGAATGAATGAATAAGTGCATGAATGAATAAATAAATGAGTGAATGACTGTTGTTGGTGTGTTGCAGCACTATGAATGAATGAATGAATGAATGAATGAGTGAATGAATAAATAAATGAGTGAATGACTGTGTTGCTGATGTGTTTCAGCACTATGAATGAATGAATGAGTGAGTGAATGACTGTGTTGTAATGTGTTGCAGCACTATGCGCCCCTGCTGGCGGTGTTCAGCTCCCAGGGCCAGTCTGAGCTGGTGCTGCTGCTGAAGATCCAGGACTATTGCTATGACAACATCCACTTCATGAAGGCCTTCTCCAAGATCGTTGTCCTCTTCTACAAAGGTGGGTTCAGGTTTTTTTTTTTTTTTTACTTTGTTTAGCTGACATCCCGAAATTATGGTAACTGTAGTCTTACCTACCCAAAGCCCTTTACTAAGTGTAATGCTTGTGCTGATTGAGAGACAGACAGACAGACAGACAGTGTGTGTGTGTGTGTGTGTGTGTGTGTGTGTGTGTGCGTGCGTGCGTGCGTGCGTGCGTGCGTGCGTGCGTGTGTGTGTGTGTGTGTGCCTGAGTGAAGTGTGTGTGTGTGTGTGTGTGAAGCCTGAGTGAAGTGTGTGTGTGTGTGTGTGCAGAACACAGTATTGATTATTAAATGTGTTAAGGGAGTTAAGGAAGTCTTATTTGCTGTTTGCTCATCCCCAGCGGATGTGCTGAGTGAGGAGGCCATCTTGAAGTGGTACAAAGATGCCCACTCAGCCAAGGGCAAGAGTGTCTTCCTGGATCAGATGAGCAAGTTTGTGGAGTGGCTTCAGAATGCAGAGGAAGGTAAAAAGACCCCAGCACAGATAATTTACACATCAACATACTGTAGCTGCCAACTATCCTGTCTGTCTTTGTGGCTTCTGTGGACTTATTTATTCTTAATCAAAGTCAGTATGTTTGACTGCACTGATTTACCCTGGATTTAGCCACTTAAATGTTGGCAGGTATTTGCATGTCACCTTCCACACACAGGAGTCGTTTACTTTTTAATCTTTTTTTTTAAGGTCGAAATAGTTTTCATGGTGATACATTACAAATAAATGTTGTTCATCTATCCAGTTGTGTGGTCTAATCTGTGTGGTGTGTTTTTGTCTTTCTTTGTTTCTGTCTGTCCTGTCTTTCTGCAGAATCTGAGTCTGAGGGAGAGGAAGACTAGCTCTGGGGTCGTGTCGGCTTTGGTGACCTTTAACCTGTGACCTTTAGTGACCTTTTAGTCCCCCCACAGTGTTGCATAACGTCCAGACCCCCACTCCACCCCACCCGACCCCGGCACACCCCCAGACAAGCAGGCTGAGGGCCCCCTGCCCTGGTTGAGTACTTCCACAGTCCCGCACACAGGCCCATAGGCCTATAGATAAGCCTACACAGCGCCACCCAGTGGCCGTTGGCTGCCAGTGCTACTCAGGTACAGCAGGAGACACCCAGGGCTCCCTGTGATAGAAGACCTAAACTTGATGAAACGCACTTGTGTATGTAACTTGGCAATGCTTTTTGTTCTCTTTTTAATAATAATAAAAAAAGATGTTTTGTATGTACACTATCCCCTCATAGGTCTCTTGGATCTTTATTATACTTAAATAATCCAACGCAGAACAGGGTTTTCCCCCACCCCTGTCGCCCCTATGGACACAAGCAGGAACTGCCAACAGCGCCCGAATGAACTTCCTTGGTGGTACCAAGCTGCAACAAATGCTGTCTTGTGTTTTTCCTGCCAAACTGTTGAAGCACTTTGAGCTGAACAAATACAGTTTATTATTAGTATTATTAGTATTATTATTGGCTCGCTGCTGCTTAACCCACTTGCTATTTGTGCGGTAGTTCTTCATTTATTAGTACAACCACATCAAGCACTACTGCTTCATATTGCCGATTATGCAGAGCAGAATCTTGGTCCACTTTAACCACCACTGAGTAGGATAGCCTGTTAGGCTACTTAAGGGAGGGTTTGATTCAGACAGGCCCAGTGTTTAGGTTCATTCACATGCTGTGGTCTCTGTAAAGAGAAAACGGACAGGCTTTCCAGACTTTTTTTGTGAAGTATTGGTGTATAAAATATAATTTACATTTTTTTTGTATGAAAGCAACACTTAAGGACATAGATATTCCATGTGGTCCTAGAATATGAAGCGGCTACTGAAAATACTCTGACAATAAACTGCAGAAACTACAAAAACACAACATTTTAAAGGATTTTATATGAACATGGCCTAGACAATGTCAATGCTCTACTTCAGAGGCTGCATAAATTAAGGCACACATCCATTCCAGTCAAGTGAACAGTGCGCTCTGATACAGAGCAAGTTTTCGCATCCAGCTCACAAGATGGCGATGTGAATCGCAAAGTTGTGAACAGAGCGCACCCGGATTCCACCAAAGCAGCGCGCAGCGTAGGCCGAGTCGCCATATGTTTCCTCTCTGCTGATTGGTGGCGCGGCTTGGTGGAGTTGGCGCGAACGTGCACGGTGTAGTTGCGAGACAAAGAGCATCCTGCGCATTTTAATGTTATTTATTGATTAGCGGATACCTCTGCTTTCCTCCTTCATTGATTACGCGACCATGGCGGACAAAGAAGGTAAGTTTAAGATATTAGATTTTCAGTCAATCGCCACGCAAAATGCATTATACGAGGGTAGACTAGTAGGCACCACAATTAAATAGAAGCGATGAGGCAGCTGCGGACTCCATGTCACTTTACTACGCAGGCCGAATCGCGCCACATTGTTAATAAGCCGGCAGGCTACAATGTTTTGCTTTTAACCTTTTCAATTACTTCACCAGCAAGCACTGCAACTTCTTACAATATTGTAACTGTTTTAACGTTTCACGAAAAGCATTTTCTGCAACATAATGCAAGTTGTTTATTGTCATTAGCTCGGCTTAGCTTGTTAGCTAGCCTTGTTGACTCTTTGGCTTGAAATGAATGAAACTAACTAGCTAGCTAGCGATCAAAACCGAATAGCATTATTGGGTGGAACACAGCTAACGGTGTTAGCGAGAGCTATGTCTATTTGGCTTTGCTAACGCGACAGTTTCACTAGTTGCACATAGTTTCAGTCACTGAATCAAGTTGATATGTTGAAGAATTAAATTCAGCGAAGCTTCCTTAGCGAGCTGGCTAACTAACTTGTGCTAGCTGTTTGCTGCTGTTGTTGCTGCTGTACAGGCTAATGTCGGCTACTAAATCCCAATTGCTGTCATTGATGCCCGGTTTAGATGGCGGACTTGAACAACATGGGTCATTACAATAGCCCGTATCTATTCACTTTTCACTTGCTGAAAGTTACTCGACCCCCTAAGAGTACCTGCCCACTTGTTTGGGGACAGCCCCGGTGATAAAAGAGTGTAGTAGGGTTGCTGGGTAACTAGCCGCATTAAAATGGTGATTTTTTTTTTGTTGTGGATGCAGCTGCATTTGATGATGCGGTGGAGGAGAGGGTCATCAACGAGGAGTATAAAATTTGGAAGAAAAATACCCCGTTTCTCTACGACCTGGTCATGACCCACGCGCTGGAGTGGCCCAGTCTGACGGCACAGTGGCTTCCGGACGTCACGCGGTAAGTCCGGCACACGCTTGTCAGCTCGCGCCTGTCTGATGGCCCTCCAATCATAAGCCAGGGGAGAAAAATATTGAAGATGAAGGAGGCTCGGCTGATGACGTTTTTGCATAGACATCTCCCTCCTCTACTTCATATAAAATCAAAGCTGGCAAAGAAATGAAACTATTAAGTTGAATATAGTGGTAAAAAAAAAGTCTTATGCAAATTGTCAGCAAACATTTAAAGTTTATTGTATATAATTTGGTCAGGGTTGTTTGATGGTTTAAATTGAAAACAAACACATAATGCATTGTTTGTGGCCTTGCTATGTAGCAAGAGGTCTAGACACTAAAGCTATAGACCGCTTAATGTTTGTAAGCCGCAGACTAAATCACTGTTAATTGCGACTGTGTGTGTGTGTATGTATGCGTATGCGGGCGAGTACAGTATTTGTATTGATGTGGGAGGCACAAGATGCTCTTTGTAAATATTTGGGTGCTGTGTTGCTTTTTTAACAAGTGTTAGTCCTTCCAAATAAAATAATCTGTGTGTGTGTGTGTGTGTGTGTGTGTGTGTGTGGGGTCTGCGCAGGCCTGAGGGCAAGGACTACAGTGTGCACCGTCTGGTCTTGGGCACACACACCTCGGACGAGCAGAATCACCTGGTCATCGCCAGCGTCCAGCTGCCCAACGATGACGCCCAGTTTGACGCATCACACTACGACAGCGAGAAAGGAGGTGGGGCCACGCCCATTACCCATTACGCGTTTGCACTACCACACCGATTCCGCATACCTGAGACATAGTCATAAGTACACACACATGCACACACAATGCACATGCAAACACACCACAATTACACAATTAAGTTAGTGTAATCGACACATTGCTTGGTTCATAATCACACAATTCTAATGACTGGTGGAGATCTGGGTGTGTTGAGTTATGTTTTGTTTATGTATCTGCTTATGTGTGTGTTCATATATTTTTCATCATATCAACTTTTGCGTGCGTGAGTGTGTTTATTGTATCTACTCTGTGTGTGTTCATGTATGTTTTTAAACATTGTGTGTGTTGCGGTGTGCATGTAGAGTTCGGAGGCTTCGGCTCTGTGAGCGGGAAGATTGAGATTGAGATTAAGATTAACCACGAGGGCGAGGTGAACCGGGCACGCTACATGCCCCAGAACCCCTGCATCATCGCCACCAAGACCCCCTCCAGCGACGTCCTCGTCTTCGACTACACCAAACACCCCTCCAAACCTGGTACGTGCATACACTCTGTCACACACATGTAAATACACAAGCGAGAGCGTGCGCGTACACACGCGCACACACACACACACACACACACACACACACTATTTTTTTCTGAACTGTTAATTATTACCCACCTACACTGGTTATTCTGGTCTTTATGGCCTAGTGTGCATGTGCCTGCATGGTATTAAAAAAATGCATAGAGTGAGGCTATATTGTGTCTGTGTGTGTGTGTGTGTGGTATTTAAAAAAAACGTGCGTAGAGTGTGGTTATATTGTGTCTGTGTGTGTTATTGGTCATCTTTGGGGAACATCATCAATGGCAGTTCAATGCAGTGCATCACAGCAGTGTCATATTGAGGGTGGTGTGTATCCCTGTGGCTGCTATCAGACTGTGTGTGTGCGCGCGTGTGTGTGTGTGTGTGTGTGTGTGTGTGTGTGTGTGTGTGTCTGTGTTAAATCCCAGTGGAGAATGTGATCATACTAAACGGGTTTGGTGTTTGTGTGTAATCAGACACCTCAGGAGAGTGCTGTCATATTGAATATGTTGTGTGTGTGTGTGTGTGTCAGACCCCTCTGGTGAGTGCTGCCCGGACCTGCGTCTGCGGGGGCATCAGAAGGAGGGGTACGGCCTCTCCTGGAACCCCAACCTCAGCGGCTGCCTGCTCAGTGCCTCCGACGACCATGTAAGACACACACACACACACACAAATACACTCTCACTCCCACACACACATACGACAACACACTCTCACTCCCACACACGCCTACTTACACACACACTCACTCTTGGTGCCTTTGACGACCATGTAAGACATACACACACCTACACACACGCCTACTTACACACATACAAAAACACACTCACTCTTAGTGCCTCCTCCGACCTTGTACGGCACACATACCTATCTATGCACACTCATCAAAACACACTCACACACGCCTATCTACACATACTAAAACACACTCACACTACCAACGAACCTGGATACTAGTGCCTACCAACACATATGTACGAAAACACACACACACCAGCCTTCAAACTCACACTTGCTGCCTCCGATGACACAAAAACACACACATACAAAAACACACTCACACTTATTCTCTCTTCATCCTCTCGCCCCCTCCCTCCCTCCTTCTCTCTCTCTTAATCTCTCTTACTCTCTACATGTCTCTTTCTGTCTCTCTCACTCTCTCTCCCCCTTACTCTCTTTCCCTTACTCTCTCCATCCCCCTCCGTCCTCTTTCTCCCTACCTCTGTCTGTCGCTCCATCTCTATCTCTCCATCCCTCTTTCTCTCTCTCCCTCCCTCTGTCTCTCCCTCTCCCCCCCTAGACTATCTGTTTGTGGGACATCAGTACGGTGCCTAAGGAGGGGAAGGTGGTGGACGCTAAGACCATCTTCACGGGACACACGGCCGTGGTGGAGGACGTCTCCTGGCACCTGCTGCACGAGTCGCTCTTCGGATCCGTCGCCGACGACCAGAAGCTCATGATGTACGTTTGCTCTCGCTGTGTGCATGTGTGTGTGTATGTACGTGCGCACATTTGTGTGTCCGATGCTGGTTCCTTTGGAAGCTATGTCCATAAGAGTGATTATGTGTGTAAAGACATTCCCATTGTGTGTGTGTGTGTGTGTGTGTGTGTTTGGTGTGTGTGAAATACAATCACTATCTTGTGTGTGTGTGTCTGTGTATAAAGTGCGTGTGTAAAATATAATCTACATCATGAGTGTGTGTGGCCATGAAACCATGTAATCTACAATGTGTGAGTGTGTGTTAATGTGTCCCTGTTGTGTTTCCTCAGCTGGGACACGCGGTCCAACAACACGTCCAAGCCGAGCCACGCTGTGGACGCCCACACGGCTGAGGTCAACTGCCTGTCCTTCAACCCCTACAGCGAGTTCATCCTCGCCACAGGCTCCGCAGACAAGGTCAGACACCGCGACCTTCACACACACAGACAGGGCGAGGGGGGCAAAGGTCATGACCTTTAAGGCTAAGGGAAAGTGGTTGGGAGTATATTATTTCTCCGAAACTATTGAATTTTTAAAAAGACAGTTTAAAATCAATTTTAAGTTTATGCTTTTTTTTAGTTTAATAATTACCGGGCATTTTTTTGGTTTAGATTAGTAATTACTATTTATTTCAGCCAATACATTTTTGGAATGAATTAAAATAACTGTCTTTTGACTATAAACATAAGTGTATATGATTTTGATTACACTTCCCTTTATCACTTTTTTATATATAAACAGAGCATGTTTTGGTTATAATTCTGTATTCAGTGTTGTATGTCACTAAAACACTAGTTGCAAGAAAGTCAAGATAGATGTTTGCTAGTGTGATTGACATGCTGAGCCTAGTGTGACTGGCATGAGTGTGATTGACATGAGTGTGATTGACATGAGTGTGATTGACATGAGTGTGAGCTGCTGTTTGTGCTTCTGCCAGACGGTGGCGCTGTGGGACCTGCGTAACCTGAAGCTGAAGTTGCACTCCTTCGAGTCGCACAAGGACGAGATCTTCCAGGTACGCCGGGCACACCAGCAACACACACACACACCCAGGAACAGCAGTTATATGCACACACACATACACACAATCAGCAGTAATACACGTACTCTACATATAGGAGCGGCCTAGAGAGAAACACACAAACACACATTCACACGCACTCCACACACAGGAACAACAATTATATGCACACAAACACAATTGGCAGTAATACACCCTCTCTACACATTGGAACAGCAGTGACTCTCAGAAATGCATACACATGCTTGCAACACTGCAATTTCAAATTCTGTGTGTGCAACCTGTACATATGGGTTTTGACAATAAAGCGTACTAGACGGACAAACCACTTTTAATAGAAAGACCGTAGACAGACTTGTTGGTCAGCCAGACCTTTGAGATACATTGTTATATATACAGTATACCCCTCCAAGGTGTGCACACCTTTTCTATTCTTCTAATACTTCCACAAACCATTCCAGGAAACATTTATCTTGAATTTCCAAAATTCTTGAGTGTTACACCTCCTATTGCACATTTACTGTATGTGAGGGACAGAGGGGGCAGAGAGAGAGAGAGCGGCAAATCGTCTGGAAGTGTTTTATCTCCCACATGCCTGAGCGTTTCCATATGAGCTGGCGTTACTGGGGGGGGGGGAGCAGAGAAGGTGTTGGATGAAAGTTGATCTCTGGCAAACTAGGCTATGACGTGGGTCAGCAGCTGCCAATGAGAATTTAGAATGACATGCAGCAGATGTTGGAGTTGGAGTGCAAGCTGTCCAATGAACTAACTATGCCAACTAAGCCAGAGCATCCAGATTCATAGACCACACACACACACACACACACACACATACACACACACGCTACAGTGTTGCTGCCAGGACAGCCACCTCTAGGGATTAAACGTACAGGAGAAGGCCATCACCTCAGTGTTCTAGAGTTCCTCACACGTTCTAGAATGGGAATGCTGAGCCAATCAGATGCATCTGCAGGAGTACTTATGGGGGAATAACCACAGCAGCAGTGGAACATCAGGGGTGTAGATATGGTGCAGCAGGGCTGGGCGATATATATCGATATTATCGTAGTATTGATATATTGTTTGAAGGAGATGTGTAGTTGAGACTGTATGTCCATATCGAGGTATTTTCAATGCTGCAATACTGCTTTATCAATGCCACTTACTCTTCTGCACTCAGATAGCCACAGCTTAATCAGATAGTTCAAGTATGCCACTGCACTCTATTGTTTACTTTGCAGCAACTGTATGTTGAGGTTGTGTTTTTGTGGTGTTCTACTTGTGGTGTTCATTGAACAAGAAACACTTCGCTTATTCTGGTTAAAATATTGATATATATCGTATATCACCAGTCGACTATATCGTCCAGCCCTAGTTGCCAGTTCTTTACATTGTCTGTGTGTGCATCTTGTTGTTGCAGGTCCAGTGGTCACCCCATAACGAGACCATCCTGGCCTCCAGTGGGACAGACAGGAGGCTCAATGTTTGGGACCTCAGGTAACAACACACCTTTCCAGGCATGAAGCTAGTGTGTGTGGAAAGACTGTGTGTGTGTGTGTGTGTGTGTGTGTGTGTCAGGCTAGGTAAAGGAAATTGCACACCATCAGCAGCATACGTGTATGTGTGTCTTATAAATGCGTGCGTGTGTGTGTGTGTGTGTCTTTCCAGTAAAATTGGAGAGGAACAATCTCCTGAAGATGCAGAGGATGGACCTCCTGAGCTGCTGGTATGTTCTCGTCTTTCTCTCTCTCTCTCTCTCTCTCTCTCTCTCTCTCACACACACACACACACACACACACACACACACACACACACACACACTCTTTCCTAATGCAGATGCACAGAATTCCCATACGTGATACTCTTACACAGTTTCAATGTCTGTTTGTATAGCTTGTCTTTCAGTGTTAATAAAGCTTGTGTGTGTGTGTGTGTGTGTGTGTGTGTCATCAGTTCATCCATGGCGGACACACAGCCAAGATCTCTGACTTCTCGTGGAACCCCAATGAGCCGTGGGTGATCTGCTCCGTGTCTGAAGACAACATCATGCAAGTCTGGCAGATGGTAAATACACACACTAATAACTACAACACACACACTACGACATGCCTATCAACTATACTACACTACACAACACAACACATTACATCACACATGCACATGTCCAGTACTTACCCACCAACTACACACGCCATCAAACTAACTACACGTCAACTACACACATCAACTACCGCATGCATGCACGCACACCTGCATGCATGCATACATGCATACATACATACATACATGCATGCGCACACACACACTTGCATAACAATTCACAACTACTTCCCATACACCAGTAACTACCCAGCATACACACAACAACTACAAACTTATCTAATACACGCTGAAATGCTGTGGAACCCCTACTAACTAGAACCCATGTTCCCTTACAGGCCGAGAACATTTACAATGACGAGGACCCAGAGGGGGCGACCGACGCTGAGGTGCAGGGTTGAAGAACTCTCTAGAACATTTAGCCCCTCCCCCCCCTAGCCCCACCCCCACCCCCACCCAGCATAATCACTCCACCCCCATCTCATGACCATGCCCCCACCCCCCCGCCCCCTTCCTCTCTCCCCCCTACAGGCTGAAAGGCCTGATTGCCCCCCCTCCCCCCCAAACCCCCCCCAGGAGGGAGAACAGTACACTTGGGGCCCACTTACTATGGCAGTCACCACCCCAGAAAGCACCCGGTGTTTTATATGACCTTTAAAAAAAAAAAAGTATTTTTCTAAACCAATTGGTCGCCCCCCCACCCCCGTTCCCTCCCCCATTAAGTGGACGAGGTCTTGTGAAGTAGTGTCCTGATGGTTAGTGTGTGTGTGTGTGTGTGTGTGTGAGAGTGTGACTGTGTGTGTGTGTGTGGCTGTCTGTGTGTGATGGTGACCCTGCAACACCCACCCCAACACCACCAACCTGAGCTTTGCTTGTCCTCCCCCCTCCTTAAACAGTTTAAGATGGGCAGATGCTAAGCTAACGCTAGATCCTAGTAGCCCCCCTCTGCCCAGCCCTGAAGGTGAGGAGGGCAGCAGTGTACTCCCTCTCTTTTTCCTCTCTTACCATCGCCTCTCTATCGCTTCATCCTCACACGTAGACCACCAGCATCTCTCTCTGATCTCTCTCTCTCTCTCTCTCTCTCTCTCTCTCTCTCTCTCTCTCTCTCTATTTCTATTTCTCTCTGTATCCGTCTCGCTCTCCTTTCTGTTTCTCTATCTCTGTATCTTGTCTTTCTCTCTCGCCTTCTCTTTCTCTCTTGTTCTCTCTCTCTCTCCTCTATTTCTCTTTGTATCCATCTTTCGCTCTCTCTCTCTCTCCTTTTCTTTCTCTCTCTCTCTCTCTAGACTTTTCTACTTTTTTAAGTACCTGTCCCCAGTGGTTTGGTTTATTGTCTTTTTAATATTGTAATACACTTGTGACATTTTTCTGTGTTGACCTCTTCTCTCTGTCCAGTCCGTTGTACATTATGAATAAATTGTTTTCGTTGAGAGTTGACGTGGTGTGTGTGTGGTGATTAACGTCAGTTGAGAGTTGGTGTGTGTGTGTGTGTGTGTGAGAGAGAGAGTTGATGGTGGTGTGTGTGTGTGTGTGTGTGTGTGTGGTGATTAACGTTAGTTGAGAGTTGGGGTGTGTGTGTGTGTGTGTGTGTGGTGGTTGGCGTCGGCTGAGTCCTCTTGTGCTGGAGTTGTTTATCCTCTAGTGGCCGGGAGAAAGACACACACTCGCTCTCTTTCACACACACACATATATATATATATATACAAACATACACACATTAGACTTGATGGTGGAGAATGAGCCCGTTGTGGATGTTGGTTTTATTTTCGTTGTCTTCTTTCTTTCCTCGTTGAGATTTATTGTGTGTGTGTGACATGCTATTTTTAGTCAGTTTATGTGTGGTTTGTTTCCATGATGTATGCTGCTGTTTATTTCTTCTTGTATCGAAGAGTAAGCTCATTTGTTTGTCTGTGTGTGTGTGTGTGGTCAAATTGAGTTTAGACTGGAAATTGGCTTTATAACACCTCCTTTGTCTTGTGACTAAACCTCTTGCCTCTTCCTATTAAGAAAGTACCTAAAAGCCTGACCACTATTATACCAAAACGTGTTTGACTTTTTTCTTATTTTTAGTGTTCATGTAGGTAATAAACTTACCTAGCCACTAGACAAAGGACGTGTTACAAAGTCAATTTCCAGTCTAAATTCAGTTTGACAAATTGTGCACTAACTGCCTCTTGGCTTTGTAGGGCAGTACTGTGGAGACTTTAACTCCCACCAACGTGCTCTGTGATCATGCAGCACTTACGCGCTGTCCATTAGTCATTTGATGTGTGATTTGTTTCCAGCATACGGACTGCTCTGCATGTGTCGTCATGTAGAAGAGCAGCCTCACTTATCTGTGTGTGTGTGTGTGTGTGTGTGCGTGTGTGTCAGAAATCCGCACTTAGACTTAGCCAGCGTCCATCAGTCTGTCCTCCTTTTGTTTACGCTGGCCAGGGTTATGCCCATATATGTCCCGGAGTGTCGTACCGGCCGCCGAGACGAAAGGCACAGAGTCGGTTATGTGGTGTTCAAAGTCAGGGCTTTATTACTAACACGCAGCCACTCACTCAGATGATCTCGGCGCTCTAGAATGTTCAGTTCAAATGAGCTGGGTGTTCCAGAATGTTCGGTGAACTACATAGCAGTCACTCAGGGTTCTAAACCGTTGGTGGCACTACAGCACAGCACGGCATGTCTGTGTTTAGATTTATCCTCTCACACACACACACACACACACACACACACTTCGAAGATTAAAGGGATCTTGCTTAAAGCAGCAGAACACAATGTAGCTCTCTCTAATGATAGGACATCAAAGCAGGAGCTGTAACTCTAGGAGCTGGACTTGGTCACCCAGCTCTTTCTAATATTACAAAATATTAACATTACAACGCAGCAGTTCCATATTGACTTAATACCTCTTATCGATTCCACCCACTATGTACACACTCACAGAGGTGCAGCCAGAGATTTTGGGCCCCATATTCAAATTACAGGGGGTACTGGGGGGTACAGTACCACCCCGATCAAGACCAACTACCCCCCCAAAGACACAACAATAGCTGGGTTGAGGGGTACTGACATGTTATTGTAATTAAGATAAAACATAAAAGGTAGTATCCCTCGTATAAGGTGTACTATTATCCCCAATTACTGAGGAGTAATTCACACTGTTGGGCCCTATAAAAAGAATCTGATTTTGGGCCGTGGTACTATTAATAACATTATTAATAGTGTTTATAAAGGGCTCCCTGCCAATGCTGGGTCGTTACAATCGGAGTTTAAAAATTGGGCCGGAGCCCTCCGGAGCTCAGCTCCACCTCCTCACCTTGGCAATACAGCCAGCCGGAGCTGAGCTCCCTCTGCTACAGTATTTATAGTAACACAATGGAGTAAAATATTGACCACTGTCAGTACAAAAGGGCTCTATATCCTTACAGATGCCAATTTAACCACTGATTACAATCATCTTTGCTTTATCCCCCCACTTGACTACACCCCTGCATACACACACACACACACAGGCTAAATCTGAAATGCTCACTTGTACACTAGGATAAATAGAGCACTTTGTGGGGAACAAAATGTAACCCTATACACCTTACATAGTGAACTTTTCGGACAGGGCCTCAGTTTCAGCCTCCGCTTACATACACACATCATAGCTTCAACCTCTCACCCCAACATACACACACACACACACACAGTCCTTCAGGTCTGCACCTCCACCATGGAGGGCTGCTGGTTGCCATGGTCTCCCAGGGCGAGGGCCTCTGTCTCCCCATGGTCCTGGGTGCTCTCCCTACACACAGCAAAACACAACAGGAAGAAACAGGTTTGAAAGAAGAACCAGATCATAATTACATGGGTGTCATCATCTATATCATAGGGGCATAGCCAGAATTAATAAAATGGGTGGGCCCAGAAAAAAATAGTAGTAAAAAAAAAGTAGGCCTAGCCCAAAACATGTAGGTGATTTTTATTACTAAAACAGTCAAACAAAAAGAGTCTGTTAGGACAGGTAACAAATCAGCACAGGTGTGTTTGCCCATCACCTGTTAGAGCAGGTAACAACCCTTCACAGGTGTGTTTAGCGCTCACCTGTTGGCGCAGGTAACAACCCTTCACAGGTGTGTTTAGCGCTCACCTGTAGCGGCAGAGCTGCTTCATGAGGCATTTTGGGCCCCCACCCCAACCATATCATAGTCCTCTCTGGGCCCCCACCCCAACCATATCATAGTCCTCTGTGGGCCCCCACCCCAACCATATCATAGTCCTCTGTGGGCCCCCACCCCAACCATATCATAGTCCTCTGTGGGCCCCTCTGAAGTTCTGGGCCCCCTGAATTATCCTGATCTACTATACCTGTCCCCGACCTTAGCGGCACCCCTGCTCATCTGTAGAGCACGTAATAATGCTACACAGGTGTGTTTTCCTCTCACCTGTTAAAGCAGGTAATAACCCTTCACAGGTGTGTTTAGCGCTCACCTGTAGCGGCAGAGCTGCTTCATGAGGCTGTCCTTCAGGGCCTCCATCTCTTTGGTCTTCCTGCGCTGCAGCTGCAGCTCCATCTTCATCTCCCTGCTGCTCTCCTCCAGGTGATCCACCGTCTCCTGACACCACAACAACACCACCAGGTAACACATTAGAACACACCTGTGGTAGGTGAAACACTAGACCAAACACACCTGCAACAGGTAACACACCAGACCAAACACTCTCCAGGTGATCCACCGTCTCCTGACACACCACCACCATACATCAAATTACAAGGGGTACTGTCTATCATACACTTACCTATACAACCAATGATACAGTCACTCCTAGTTTGTATTCCTGGGAGTACTGGGCTAATGCTAGGTATTACCACCAGGTGTAGTAAGTGTCCCCACCTTAAGCTAATGCTAGTTGTTAACATAAGGTGTAGTAAGTGTCCCCACCTTAAGCCAATGATAGGTATTATCGTAAGGTATAGTAAGTGTCCCCACCTTAAAATAATACTAGGTACTGGGACGTATGCTAGGTGTCCCCACTTTAACCTAATGCTAGGTGTTATCGCCAGGTGTATTAGGTGTCCCCACCTTTAGCCCATGTTGGATCTCAGGTGTGTTTGGATGCCCCACCTCAAGCTAAAGCTAGATTTATCCTCAGGTGTAGTAGGTGTCCCCACCTTGTAGCTAATGCTAGGTACTATCGTCAGGTGTAGTAAGTAAGTGTCCCCACCTTTAGTCCATGTTGGATCTCAGGTGTGTTTGAATGGCCCACCTTAAGCTAATGCTAGGTACCATTTTCATGTGTAGTAGGTGTCACCACTTTAAGCTAATGCTAGGTACTGGGACGTATGCTAGGTGTCCCCACCTTGTAGTGGTCTATGCTCTCCCTCCTCTGGTCCTCCATGAGCCTGAAGCGTCCCCACCTTGTAGCTAATGCTAGGTACTATCGTCAGGTGTAGTTAGTGTCCTCACCTTAAGCTAATGATAGGTATTATCGTGAGGTTTCCCTGGTGTTATCACCAGGTGTAGTACGTAAGGGTCCCCACCTTGTAGTGGTCTATGATCTCCCTCCACTGGTCCTCCATGAGCCTGAAAAGTCCCCACCTTGTAGCTAATGCTAGGTACCATTGTCAGGTGTAGTAGGTGTACCCTACCTTAACCTAATACAAGGTACTATTGTCAGGTGTAGTAGGTAACTGTCCCCACCTTGTAGTGGTCTATGCTCTCCCTTCTCTGGTCCTCCATGAGCCTGAACCTCTCCTCCAGGCAGGCCCTCTGGAGCTGCAGCCTCTGTCCCTCAGCAGCCCAAGCTTTTACTAGGTGTTATCGCTAGGTACTATCGTCAGGTGTAGTAGGTGTCCCCACCTTAAGCTAATGCTAGGTACTATCTTCAGGTATAGTAGGTGTCCCCACTTTAACCCAATGCTAGGTACTATCTTCAGGTATAGTAGGTGTCCCCACTTTAACCCAATGCTAGGTACTATCTTCAGGTATAGTAGGTGTCCCCACTTTAACCCAATGCTAGGTACTATCTTCAGGTATAGTAGGTGTCCCCACTTTAACCCAATGCTAGGTACTATCTTCAGGTATAGTAGGTGTCCCCATTTCAACCCAATGCTAGGTACTGGGACGTATGCTAGGTGTCCCCACCTTGTAGTGGTCTATGCTCTCGCGGCACTGGTCCTCCATCAGCCTGAAGGGTCCCCACCTTGTAGCTAATGCTAGGTACTATCGTCAGGTGTAGTTTGTGTCCCTACCTTAAGGTAATGATAGGTATTATCGTCAGGTGTCCCTGGTGTTATCACCAGGTATAGTACGTAAGGGTTCGCACCTTGTAGTGGTCTATGCTCTCCCTCCTCTGGTCCTCCATGAGTCTGAACCTCTCCTCCAGACAGGCCCTCTGGAGCTGCAGCCTCTGGTGCTCGTCCCTAACTTAAGCTAAAGCTAGGTGTTATTGTCATATGTAGTAAGTGTCCCCACCTTAACCTAATGCTAGGTACTATTGTCAGGTGTAGTAGGTGTACCCCACCTTAAGCTAATGTTAGGTATTATCACCAGGTACAGTATAGTACGTAAGGGTTCGCACCTTGTAGTGGTCTATGCTCTCCCGCCTCTGGTCCTCCATGAGCCGGAACCTCTCCTCCAGGCAGGCCCTCTGGAGCTGCAGTCTCTGGTGCTCGTCCCTCAGGGGCCCCAGCTGGCCCCTGAGCTCCTGGGCCTGCTCCCTGGCCTTCCTCAACGCCTCCTGGCCCCCCTCCCGCCTCTTTAACAGGGCCACCAGCCGCGGCTCGTACCACTCCTCCAGCGCGCTCAGCGCCCCCTGGAGGTACTGCTGCAGGTCGCAGGAGGCGCGCCGGCCGTGGGAGAGGTCAGCGGAGGAGGCGGAGGAGGAGGAGGTCTGTGCCTCCTGCTGCTTGTGGAGGGTGTGAAGACGGGTCTCGTGCTCGGAGCGCAGCTGTGCGGCTTCGTCCGTCAGCGCTTGGACCTGCGCCTGCAGCTCCTCCTGACACACACACACGCGCACGCATACACATACACACACACACACACACACACACACACATAAACACACACACACACACACGCACACACACACACCCGCACACACACACACACACACACATACACACACACACACACACACACACACGCACACACAGACACACTCACACACACATACACACACACACACATACACACACACGCACACACACACCAGGGCAGGCAATTAACTCTGCAAATGTGAACCCTGTGAACCCCCCAGCGACTGACCAATTAAAGCTAAAATACACCAGCCACTCAACAGTATATATTATTTTGTGTCCGAAATCTACCAGACACTTTTATATTTTACCAGCATTTGGCTGGTGGCTGGTGCCAATTTCCAGCCCTTAGACACACACACAGAAGTGGTAAACACAGCAGCTAGTAAGACTTACACACACACGGAAGTGCTCAACACAACAGCTCGTAACGCACACACACAAACACACGCACAAATACAAACAGCAGTGGTAAACGCAGGAGTCAGTAACACATATACTCACAAACAAGCTGTATAACACATTAATAAAACAGCCTTACTTGTCTAAATATGTCAGTAAACTCTTGGTATGGATACATCCTGCCTTAACTATCTGCAATGGCCTACCAGCTTGCTTAGAAAAACCTCTACAAATAGTGCAGAATGTGGGGTGCGGCATATCTGGCCTTTACTCAACCCAAAGCAAGTCATTCCTCTGTTTACTGACCTACACTGGCTACCTGTATCCTGTAAGTCACTAACACCTGCCTAACAGGGGCATAGCCAGAAATCATAAAATGGGTGGGACCAGGTGGGCCTAGCCCAAAACACATAAGTTACTCTTATTACATAAACAGCCAATCAGACAAAAAGAGCCATCTCATGCCTATACTTGCCTACAAAGTAACTTCAGGGTCAGTAACACACCCACAGTACAGTATATAAACTACATCATAAAGGCGTGTCCTGGTCATTGAGTACTTCACAAAAAGATACTTTGGATAAAACCATCTGTTAAAAGTAATGTAGATAATATAATAGTATCAGTAGAGTGCAGATACACACAGATACAACACGCATGCACACACAACAACAACAACATTAAACAAGGTAAGCATTAATTAGGGAATGGAATGTACACACACACACACACACACAGATCACCAGAGGCCAGTACAGTACAGCTTCTCCATTTCACCTGAACGGCATTGAGCTGCTTGACCTGGTGTTTCCGTGACGACAGGTCCACCTGGCTCTGCGCGCAGGCCTTGGCCACGGCGAACAGCTGCCTCTTCAGCACCCGCATGCTCTCCCTCAGGTCCTCCTTCTGCAGGCCGCAGGTCTGCAGCTGCGCCTGGGCGTCGCTCAGCTCCTCCCGCAGTGCCTGCACCCCCGCAGCCAGGGGGCGCTCCAGCTCCAGCAGCTCGGCCACCAGCTCGTCCCGCCGCTGCTCCAGCCGCCCCACCTCCTCGATGCAGTCCTCAAACAGCTCCCCCAGAGCCCCCAGGTCCCGCTCCACCTCCCCCTCCCCTTCCACCTCCCCTGGAGCTGACGCTGACACTGACACCTCCACGTCTCCTAACACCTCCTCCATTACAGCTGCCACCTCCCCCATCACCCCTGGCAGAACTGCTATCTCCCTCTCCCTAGTAGCGTCCTCCTTCTGCTCCTCCTTCTTCTCTTTCTCCTCCTGCTCCTCCTCCATAGGTGTGTGATGTGAGGGCTGGGAGTCTCCCGTGGAGTATTTAAGCAACAGATCTTCTCCCTGCAGGAGGAGTTGGAGTAAGGTGTCTTCGGCACTCTCGGCACTCCTCTCTCCCTGCACCTTAACTGCACCTCCTGCACTACTCCTCTGTGCCATCACAGCACCTCCTTCAGTGCTGTTCTGCCCCTGCTGTGATGCTGAAGCTCCTTCTGTGCTCCTCTCTCTTTCCAGTGCACCTCCTTCATGACTCCTCTCTGCCTGTGGTAACACTGCGCCTCCTATTGCACTCCTCTCTGCCTCTAGTAACACTGTGCTTCCTTCCGTACTACTGTTCTCTGCAGCCAGTGCACCTCCTTCAGCTGTTCTCATTCCCTGTAGTAACAATGCACCTCCTGCAGGAGTACTCCTCTCTCCTACCAGTACACCTCTGTCAGTACTCCTCTCTCCCTGTAGTAACAACGAGCCTCCTGTTCCTCCCCTCTCTCCCTGCAGTGATAATGCGTCTCCTGCAGTTGTACTCCTCTCTACTGTGAGTGAACCTCCTCCCATGGCTCTCCTCTCTCCCTGTAGTAACCCTGCACCTCCCATAGTACTCCTCTCTACTGCAAGTGCACCTCCTGCAGTACTCCTGTCTCCTGGTGGTGACAATGCACCTCCTGTAATACTCCTCTCTCCTGCTAGGGCACCTCCTCCCATGGCTCTCCTCTCTCCCTGAAGCAGCATTGCACCTCCCATAGTACTCTTGTCTCCTACCAGTGCTGCCCCTACTGTAGTACTCCTCTCTTCCTGCAGTAACAATGCACTTCCCATGGTACTCCTCTCTACTGTAAGTGCACCTCCTCCCATAATATTCCTCTCCCCCATCAGGCCTCCTCCTCCCATGCCTCTAATCAGGCCACCTCCTCCTCCTCCTCCTCCTCCTCCTCCCATAATATTTCTATCTCCCATCAGGCCTCCTCCTCCCATTATATGCCTTTCTCCTATGAGTCCACCTTCTCCTCCCATAATATTCCTTTCTCCCATCAGGGCACCTCCTCCTCCTCCTCCTCCTCCCCCTCCTCCTCCCATGCCTCCCATCAGGCCACCTCCTTCCATAATATTCCTCTCTCCCATGAGTCCATCTCCTCCTCCTCCCATAATATTGCTCTGTCCCATCAGTCCACCACCTCCTCCTCCTCCTCCTCCTCCCATAATATTACTCTCTGCCATCAGGCCTCCTTCGATAATGCTCCTCTCTCCCATGAGGTCACCTCCTCCTGCTCCTGCCATGCTTCCCATGTTTCCCATCAGTCCTCCTCCTCCTCCCATGAAGTCTCTCTCTCCCATCAGTCCTCCTCCTCCTCCCATGAAGTCTCTCTCTCCCATCAGGCCTCCTCCTCCTCCTGCCATGCCCCCCATGAGTCCTGGTGCACTGAAGGGCGGTAAGGTGAGGTCTGGCGCCCCCTGCAGGAGGCATCCGGTGGTGGCGCTGTGCAGCAGGCTATCGTACTCCTCGATCTCGGCCATCATCTGGGCCATCAACCCGCTGAACTCCTCCTCCATGGCTGCCCGACACCTCCTCGAGAAGCCCAGCGCCGTCTGGAGGTCCTCCACGCAGTCCTCGAAGCGCTCCTCCTCATCCTCTTCCTCCTCTTCATCCTTCTTCACCTCCTTCTTCACCTCCTTCTGAGGCTCCTCGCGGATGAAGAGGGGCCCAAACTGCATCGCCTCGGCCATCAGGGAGTCACTGGACGGCTCGAAGAAGAAGTCCATCTCCTCCTGGTCCGACATCGTGTGTGTGTTTTAGTGTGTGTGTCCCACCAGACCTGCCGGAGTCACAGTGACTCAGCATTAGCCACAGACAGCTTTTATAATATCTCTCTCTCTCTGTCTATCTTTGTAACACACTCACACACACACACACACACACACACACACACACACACACAAATTCACATGCTCACAAACACGCATGCCAACGCATATAGACCTACACATATAGACCTACATGTATACCCACACACTCACATACACACAAACACACACACAAGCCAATGCATTAATACACATACACACACACTCACACACACACACATGCCCACACACACACTCACAGGTTTCCCAGCAGGCTTTTAGTGTAGGGCCTGGGTTACATCAGCAACAGGAGAGCTCTCAAAGACGTAAATTAAACAAAAGGCATAGGTCTGTGTGTGTGTGTGTGTGTGTGTGTGTGTGTGTGTGTGTGTACGTATGTACGTGTGGCTGACTAATCCCAGCAGGTCTACTGACTGAGTGTGAAGACTGTATTGGAATGGGATGTTTAAACAGTGCTCTCTGTTTGAATCTGGGTTAGGCACACACACACACACACACACACACTGCCTCCAACCGTGCGTAATGGTCTTAAATTGGACTGAAGTCTGGTGTTATTCTAATCTAGTGTCACAGGCAGGAACAGACACCCCACCCCTCCTCCACCTCCCCCCTCCTCTACCCCCGCCCCCCCTCTCCCCACCCCTCTGTATGTGGGTCACAGTGGTCGCTGAACAAACTCCCTCACACACACTCACACACACACACACAATTGCACACACTCACACGTTCACTAACATAGTTACACACACTTTCACACTCACTGTTACACACGCATTCACTAACTTAGACACTTACACACACACATTAACTCACACACTTGTGCATTGTCACACACTCACTCACTCACTCACTCATACATTCACACACTCACTTACTCACACTGTAACTCACACACTCACACGCTCACGTATTCACTCACACACTCGGTCACTCACACACACACACACACACACACACACTCACTTAAACGTTTACTCACTCATACATTCATTCACTCACACTTACACTTACACAACTCACACTGACACACATTGACACACACCACACAGGCACTGTTCGCTGAGTGCTATTAAACCTGTGTGTGTGTGTGTGTGTCACAGGTTGTGAGGTCCAGCTGCTGTAGTTCAGAACAGTTAAACCTCAAACCCTGTGACACAAACACACAAACACACACGCACACACACACACACACACACACACAGTCATACCAGGATTGCATGGGGGGAAAAACCCAGAAGCCCAAGGGGCATGCAGTATCATCACTACCAAACAGCTGAGGGATGGTTGCGCACACACACACACACATACACACACACACACCTGCTCTCTCTCACACACACACACACACACACACACACACACACACATGGTCCCAAACAGCATAGATGTGGCCATTTGTGTATCTGTGACATTTACACGTCTACTCACAAACACAAGTATACTAATCCCCAAATATAAACTCAAACTGACACACACACACACACGCACACCCGCACACACACACACACACCCACACACACACACACACACACATACACACACACACACATACACACACACACACAGGCACACACACACACACACAAAAACATATGTTGTCACATTTACACCCAAACAAACATCATGGCAAATAAATAGCACATCAGTCACACATGGGAATGGTCATTCCCCTTGGAACTCAGTGACAGCAACGCAAACACACACACACACACAAACACATATACAGACACACATAGAAATTCACAAACAACACACTAATACACAACTGTGTAAACCATTACGTACTAACAGAGAGAGGTTGCGACAACAAGGGACAGATAAGGAACACAGAACAAAAATATATTAATGGTGTTGTTGACCACCTCAGTGTGTGTGTGTGTGTGTGTGTGTGTGTGTGTGTGTGTGTGTGTGTGTGTGTGTGTGTGTGCAGGGTGGGGGGGGGTAGGGCCCCAGGGCCCGATAGCTCATAATCCCACCATGGATCACAAACACACAAACAAGCACACATACTCTCTCTCTCTCACACACACACACACACACATACACACACACACACACACACACACACTGTCTCTTTCTCTCCCTCTCTCTCTCTCACACACACACACTTTCTCTCTTTCTCTCTCTCTCACACACACTTTCTCTTTCTCTCTCTTTCTTTTTTCTGTCTCTCTCTCTCACACACACATACACACACACTCTCTCTCTCTCTCATGCTACACTGCAGCCCCCAGAGCCAAGTTGTGGATGGCACACACACAAACACACTCACACACTCACACACTGACAAAACAGACACACACACACACACACACACACACACACACACACACACACACACACACACACACACACACACACACACACATACACACACACACACGCATACAGTAAGTAAACTGACAGCAGTGATGCCACCCCAGGCCAGACAGCAGCTGCATGGGCATGGTGGACAGCTCACATGGCACACACACACACACACACACACACACACACACACACACACACACACACACACACACACACACCACGGGCACAACATGAGGACAAATTCCTGCTGAGGCACGCCTGATTTTTACCCCCCTAAACAAACAACTGGTCATGCCACAGTACAGTGTGGAATAACCACACACACACACACACACACACACACACACACACACACACACACATGCACACACACACATACTCACATACACACAAACTAACAAACACAGACACATAACCACATAAGATGCTGAGCCCTACACACACACACACACACACACTTCCATACACAACCGCATAAGATGCTGACCCACATACACACACACACACACACACACTGGTACAGGCACACACACACTGACACGCGCATGCTCTACGGATGGCTACTGTAAGTCTGCTAGAACAACACCAACAAACACCAAAGAACCGTTCACACACACCAGCATTCACTCATTTACTGAAATCTACACACACACACCCCCACACACACACACACTCGACACACTTTACTAAGGAAAACTATACACACACCAACACTTACCCTGCAAAAGAAAACTAGACACACAGCATGTATACTGCTATACGACACACAGCACTTATACTTCTAGATAATGTTACACATACACACACACACACACCAACACACAGAATCCTACACACGCACACCGACACTTATTCAAAGTCTAAACACACACACAAGAGCACACCAACACTTACCCTGCTAAAGAAAACTATACGCACACTCACACCGACACTTACACCTCAATAGATCCCTACACACACTCGCTCTCTCTCACACACACACACACACACACCAACACGCTTACCTCCAACGTGTGTGTCTGAGGCACCCAGAAAAATCTCCATCTGACCAACACAATGGAGCAAATGGAGGACAGAGAGAGGGAGGGAGGGACAGAGAGAGAGAGAGAAAGGGGGGAGAGAGGGAGGGACAGAGAGAGGGTGGGACAGGGAGAGAGAGGGGGGAGAGAGAGAGAGGGAGGGAGGGAAAGAGAGGGGAGAGAGAGAGAGAGAGGTACAAAAAGCGGCGGAGAGAAAAGGGGAGGAGAGAGAGTGAGAGTTTGAAAAAGAGAGGGACTGGGATTCAGGTTGTGTATCAGCCGTTCTGGTGTGTGTGCATGTGTGTGTGTGTGTTGGCTATGTCTCTGTGGCAACGGCAGATCTGTTTACATTTATTAATAAACAGTCCAAGGCAGAGGGGTGTGTGTGTGTGTGTGTGTGTGTGTGTGTGTGTGTGTGTGTGAGGGGGTTGGGGGGGTATGGAACATGAGAGCTCCATGGGCCCTGGACTCCAGCCTCCGTTTAACAGAGAGTGGGTGGGACACAAACACACTGCAGCCAATCACAGTCCAGAGACAGGGCAGTTGAACCAATGACAAGCAAGCAGGCAAAGGGATCTGGCATCCAGTGAAATCCCAGGTGGGCGGGGCTATGACAGAAATGTCCTCTTAGCAGTTCCAGTGTCCCAGAGGAAAGGGGGCATGTACTGCACTTGACCCCTCCCTCCTCTCTTCTCCTCCTCCTCTACCTTCCTCTCCTCTCCTCTCCACTCCTCTCCTGTCTCCTCTCTGTCCTCTCCTCTCTCCCATTCTCTCCT
>CM059283.1:6302284-6304784 GCA_030347295.1 Setipinna tenuifilis | reverse complement strand
CACTTTAAAAAATAAAGGTGCTTAAGTGGTACTTGAAGTCTCTGAATGGTTCCATTGAGAGTGAAAACTCTGTGTTGAACCATTATTATGTACATAATGGGTTATACTATGTCATATCGGCGTTAAATGGTTTTTTAAAGAACTGTTGCTTCAACTAAAAAAGGTTCTTCTATGGCATCACTCTGAAGAACCGGTACTGGCCACATTATTTTTTAAAGTGTTTGTAACTATACTGCTCTACAAGGCCAAAATACAGTGACACTTTACAGTAATGCATTTGTTCCTGTAATGTGATGGAGTGACAACTCTACAGCAGTGCTTCCCAAATGTTTAACTTTCATGTAGCCCCTAAGACAGTCTGTGTTCTACCGAGTACCCCCTGCACCAAAGTCAGCTTGCTATAACATTTCATATTTTTGCATAATTATTGCTGCATTAACAAAATTTAAATACAGTTGGTGGTAGAGGCTGTTGTATTGTAATGGGGGTAATTTAAATGTAAGATATTTTTCCATCCATTGATGTCTATACCTGAACGATAACTTTATACTGATAAAAACTAAAATTTATTTTGTACCCCCTTAAATCCAAGTAGCCCCAGGGCTAATTGTACCCCTGTTTGACAAACGCTGCTCTACAGCAAGAGACATGTTTGCAACCATATAGTGACACTTTCCATTATCTCCCGTAGCAATGAAATTCTCTTTTCTGATTGGCTGATGAGGTGGCCATTAACATTCTATAACTGGCTACCTTTGACGGCCACCGAGGTGACCGTTTCCGTGGAAATAATGACTCTGCGCGGGGAACTCCACTCCGCTCCGCTTTGCGTCATGTCACGGAGTTCTTCGACTCCACCTCAACATTATTTCCAAAAGAAGCGGTCATTTCGGCGGCCCTTATCCCTTACTTGCGCAATACTCACATCTGCTCCTGTAACGCACTGATAGATACTCAGATACAGATATACAGTATGTCACAAAAGTTAGTACACCCCTCACATTTTTGTACATTTTTAAATTATATCTTTCCATGTGAGAAGTCTGAAGATATAACACTTTGATACAATGTAAAGTAGGTGTAAGCTGTGCACTGCCTACTTTACATTGTAAAAGTGTTATATTCTTTAGACTTCTCCCATGGAAAGATATAATTTAAAAATGTATAAAAATGTTAGGGGTGTCCTCACTTTTGTGACATACTGTACATGTTCCGTGGTGTCATTCTACAGTAATTCACAGTTGTTGCTGTAACATGGTGACATTCTTGACATTCTTCTACATTAATAAATGTGTTTTGTGGCTGTAATAGTTCCCTAGTTCCAAATGAATCTAACCTCCACTCACCAACACTGTCCTGTACCCTGGCTGCACTAACTTTCTGTGTGTGTGTGTGTGTGTGTGTGTGTGTGTGTGTGTGCGTGTGTGTGTGTGTATGTGTGTGTGTGTGTCCACTCACCAACACTGTCTGTACCCTGGCTGCACTAACTTGGTTATGGTTATGGTTATGCATTTGCTTACTCTGTGTTCCTCTGCATATCTGTAGCTTGTTTATGTCCTCTAAGCTGCTTTGTAAGCTGCTTTGGATAAAAAGCATCTGCTAAGTATAATGTGATGCAATGTAATAGTTACAGGCTACAGTGATGGATGTCTGCTGCTGTAATGTAGTGACTTTCTACAGTAATCCACAGGTTTGCTACTGTGATATTCTGTAAATATACAGTAATTCCAAGTGTTTGTGCTGTTGTATTGTGTCAGTACACTGTATACTGTAATGTAGTGACATTTACAATAACACACACATTTGCTGTTGTAATGTACACTCTCAGAAAAGAAGGTACAGAATTGTACTTTTTAGGGGTACAATAATGTGCTTGCAACTGCAATACACTTAAACTTTACTGTAATACACAAATTGCTTGCTGCACTGTAGTGACTGTAGTGATTCTGCAAATATATCACAGCAAATTCTATAGTGTTACATCAACATCTGGGAGAGTCTGTTTTAACACTATGCCAGTGTTTATTTTGTCCCAATCTTTGTAGTGTTAATTTAGTTTGATTTGTTTACAGTTAAATCAAATTTTTGCAGTGTAATTTCACTTCTTAATTTTACACTTAGACTTATAAATTAACACTTTTGCTGAACATTGGGAAATGAACTCTGAGAATTTTGCTTTATACATGTGTTTACTAATGTCTTATGGTGAAATTGTACAGTTATACATGTACTGTAGTTATTGTGATAGACTTACATTCAGTACAGTAATGCACGTATGCTGCTGTGATATACTGTAGTCACGTTCTACAGTAACACCCATGCTTACTAATGTTTCCAGTTTATACGACCCTACTACTACAGCACAGTTAGAGGAGAGGAGGGAGAGAGAGATGTTATGCAAGTCTTAGAGGGGGAGGTGTACAAGAGGGAAAAAGAGAGATGCACAGTGTACAGAGAGAGGCAGAGAGAGACAGAGAGATGGTGAAGACAGGGAGTGGGT
>CM059283.1:6294784-6297284 GCA_030347295.1 Setipinna tenuifilis | reverse complement strand
TTACCTGTAGTTCTCTATCTTTTCCTCTCCTTTGCTTTTCTGCCTTCCTGTCTTGTCATTGCACATCTGCTCCACTCCAAATAGGGACAATCTGAATGCCTCTGAGGTATTAAGTGTTAGTGTGTGTGTGTGTGTGTTTTTAAGAGAGAGAGAGAGCAAGAGAGAGAGAGAGAGAGAGAGAGTGTGTGTGTGTGTGTGTGTGTGTGTGTGTGTGTGTTAGTGTGTGTGTTTTTAAGAGAGAGAGAGAGCAAGAGAGAGAGAGATGGATTAAGCTTATGTGTGGGAGAGAGACTGAGTTTATTTTTGTGTGTATGTGTGTGCTAATGCGAAAGAGAGAGTGAGACAGTGTGTTCGTGTGTGTGTGTGTGTAAGTGAATGTGTGTGTGTGTGTGTGTGTGTGTGTGTGTGTGTGTGTGTGTGTGTGTGTGTGTGTGTGTGTGTGTGTTTGTGTGTGTGTGTGTGCGTAAGTGAATGTGTGTGTGCATGTGTGAGTAAATGTGTGTGTGTGTGTGTTTGGGACAGATGGGCCGAGTGTTTATACGTGTAAGTGTGTGTGGGATCCATTATGTAATAGAGCAGCACTAAACACACCTATTGATATGTGGCCCCACTGTTTACCTCAAGCCCTGCTCTTACAAGACTGCATAGTCTACCCTGGCCACTACTTTAGAGCACTCTTAGAAGGCTGCATACTCTGTGCTGCCTACTGCTCTAGACCACTCTTCCAAGGCTGCATACTCTACTCTAGCCACTGCTGTAGACCACTCTTAGAAGGCTGCATACTCTACCCTAGCCACTGCTTTAGACCACTCTTAGAAGGTCTGCATACTCTAAGAAGGCTACCCTGGCCACTGCAATAGGCCAGTCTTAGAAGTCTGTATAGTGATTTCTGGTCATAGTCTGTGTTAGCATAGTCTTTTTCTGCATAGTCTGTGCTGCCCACTGTTCCAGGCTACTGCTCTTAGAAAGCTGCATAATCTTTACTGCCCACTGTTCTAGGGTGCTGTAGGAAGGCGGCATAGTTTGTGCTCGCCACTGCATAGGCCACTCGTAGTCTACCCTGGCCACTGCTCTAAGATACTCTAAGAAAGGCTGCATAGTTTGTGCTGCCCATTGCTCTAGGATACTCTCAGAAAGCTGCATAATCTTTACTACCCACTTCTCTAAGCTACTCCCTGGCCACTATTCCAAGCCAGTCTTAGAAGGCTGCATAGTACTGTAGGAAGGCGGCATAGCCTTTACTCTCTGCTGTTCTAACATACTCTTATAAGGCTGCACAGTTTGTGCTGCCCACTGCTCTACACTACTCTTAGAAGGTTGCATAGTGTACCCTGGTCATTGTTTAGGTCACTCTTAGAAGGCTGCATAGTTTGTGTTGGCCCCTGCTGTGGACTACTGTAGGCAGGCTGCACAGCCTGTGCTGGTGACTGTTCTAGGCCACTCTTAGAAGGACAGTAGTCTTTACTGAGCACTGCCACCCTGGCCACTGTTCTAGGTCAGTCTTAGAAGGCTTACATAATCTTTGCTGGCCACTGTTCTAGGCCATTCGTAGAAGGCCGCATAGTCTGTGCTGGTGGCTGCTAGAAAGTCTGTCTAGGAAGGATGCATAGTCTACCCTGGACAATCATCTGGCTCTAGGCCACTCTTAGAAGGCTACATCATTTTTGCTGTCCACTGCATAGGCTACTCTAAGAAGGATGCATAGTCATTACTGACCACTGCTCTAAGATACTCTAGAAAGGCTGCATAATTTTTGCTGTCCACTGCATAGGCTACTCTAAGAAGGCTGCATAGTCTGTGCTGGCGACTGCTAGAAAGTCTGTCTAGGAAGGATGCATAGTCTACGAGTACCCTGGACAATCCTGTGGGTCACTCTTACAAGGATACATAGTCTGGCCACTGCTCTAGGCTATAGGAAGGCTGCATGGAGACTGCTAGAAAGTCTACTCTGGACAATCGTGTGGGTCACTGTTACTAAGCTCACTGTGGTCACTGTGTCCAGTGCTCTGCTCTTACAGTAACATACAAAGGCCTGCGGTCACTGGCCTGTGTCTGGACTGTGGTGGCCTGTGAATATTTTGGATTCTTGTGGCAGAACTGACCTAATGTAGCTCCTGTTGGGGTGCTTTGGGGTTGCTATGGTACACACACACACATACATACATACACACACACACACACACACACATACACACACATACACACACACATACACACACACACACACACTTTGGGGTTGCTATGCTATGTTCACTTGCAATGTTCTTTTACTGATTTGTTTATAGTGTTGGGGTTTTTTTTTTAATGTTCTTTTAGCCAGTTATCAAATTTTCAAGTTCCAGTGGTCCCCATACCTCAATGCCGTTCAGAGTGACTGATTGAGTTAAATAGATAGATAGACAGGCAGACAGGCAGGCAGACAGGCAGACAGACAGACAGACAGACATACAGATAGACAGATAGATAGATAGACCTCTCTCTGTCTCTCTATCATTCTCAG
>CM059283.1:6287284-6289784 GCA_030347295.1 Setipinna tenuifilis | reverse complement strand
TTTTCCGGATCATTCCATTTCATTCCCTTCCTGACTTTTGCGGATCATTCCATTTCATTGCCGCCTTGTCTTTTGCCGGATCATTCTGCCACAAGCAAAACAGAGTCAGACTAATGCCTGCGGCAAACACTAAAATGAGTCTCCTGTCATGAGTCCATCTGTCTCTGGTCTTATATATAACTTAATTAACAGACTCATGGTCAAATTATAGACAAGACCTACACAAACAGGGCATACACATGCAATATAAACACGCAAGACACACATGCATGAAAAGATTAAAACATGTACAGTTTCTATTCCAGTATCTCCAGAACACAGAGGAGTATCGTGTGTATGTACCAGGGATGGAAATTGCCACCAGCCGAAAAGTGGTAAAATATGAAGTGGCTGGTAGATTTCAGATATACAGTACATAGAGTGATGATTTACTTTTGAGTGGCTGGTGATTTTTACCATTTATTTGTCACTGGCTGGTAAAGGTTTACATTTACTTTCCACCCCTGCTATGGACCTTTGTATGGGGTCACAGACATCATAGGCAAAGCTCTGTCTGCGAGCTCTGTGCGACAGCCAGGCAATCTCTTTCTATCTCTAACCTCTCGTCTTTTCTTTCTACCCCCTCACCTTATCACTGTCTTATCTCCTTTTTTAAGTACCCCCTCTATCTCTCTCTCTCTCCTCTATCCCATCTCCTGGCCTCTCCTCTCCTTGTCTGTGTCTGTAACTTCAGGCATGTTTAGTTCTCTGGTTGTCCATCTCTGTCAGATAGCTTGATGGCAGATGACAATCTCAAACCCTCGCGGATGTTTGTGATTCTGACTACACTGCTACTGTCCCTCTGGGTGGTGTGTAACATCCAGGTCAAAGTCACGAATCAAACAGTTTTAAGGATAGATTTTGAACTCTTTGTTGACATGTTGATATGAGTCTAGGTAGCAGACGTCCTTGTGTTTTAGGATATGCCGGGATACCAAGAGCATTTCCAGAATTAGCTACCAGGAATTATCAATGATAACACTGATTTAGGAATCAGACATTAGTGCCGTCCACTACATAATTGATTTTTGAAACTCATACATATTTTGGTTAAGGGACATCAGAGGATGATTCTTGTAAAGTTTAATGTCATGAGAAATCACTACCTTATAAACACATGTAGACTGGTATCTCTTCACCGCAATGGTATTTGGAAAAGTTTTATTCAAGGTTGTTTACAAACAATTACATTGTTATGAACTGAACATTTAAAGTTAAGAGTAACATTAGAACAACGATACGTGTGGGATAACCAAATTGACTGCAAACACAAGCAGCTCGCTCAAACTAAAGGTGACATTTCCTCATTTAATGTCATCGGTTAGAGGAGAAACTTCCTCATCAAAGGGTGAAGGTAATCATAGCAGTGTGTTGTCCAATGATTGAACAGAGATAGGATAACAGATGACATCACCACAGGAAGTGATGTAAATAGGAAAATCAGAATGATCCGGGAATTGATCCCTGAGGAATGCCGTAGTGTGTTTTTGGGGTGGGGTGGGGGCTCAGCCCCCCCAACAGTCCTTATTGGAGTCTCCCAGTGTGTTTAGTGAATGTGGAAGTGTGTGTGTGTGACAGTGAGGGTGTAAGTGTAAGACAGAGACCGTGTAAGACAGACAGAGAGTGTAAGACAGAGAGAGTGTAAGACAGAGAGTGTGTGTAAGACAGAGAGAGTGTAAGACAGACAGAGAGAATGTGAGACAGAAAGGGTGTAAGACAGAGAGCTGGCATACCTTGAGAGATACAGCCATCTCCTAGTGAGCAGAAGAATGTGTGAGTGTGGAAAGGAAGCAGTGAAGAGGAAATACAACAACATATTAAAGTTAGGGAGAGAGGATGGTACATGACAGAGACACGGTGTGTGTGTGTGTGTGTTACTGTGTGTAAGAGGGAGAGAGAGAGAGAGAGAGAGAGAGAGAGAGAGAGAGAGAGAGAGAGAGAGAAAGAAAAGACAGAGGAAGAGAGAAATTGAGAAGGGGTGTGTGCTGACACTAAAAGACTTAAAGCCCTCCTTTACACACACACATACACACACACACACACACACACACACACACACACACACACACACACACACACACCCACCCACACACACACGCACACACACACACACTCCCTGAAAGCCCTCCTTCCCTACATTCCGAGTGATCGAGCTGTGACTGATCAGCACAGCACGCACTAAACTAAAGGGAGGAACACACACACACACACACGCACACACACATACTCGCACATACACACACACACACACACACACTCACGCACAGTGGTAGAACCATCACACAGAAGCAAAGGCTGGCTGGGTTTATTGAAATCACTACCGAGAATAAAGAGACAGAGACAGAGGAAGGGAGGGAGGGAGGAAAAGACAGCGAGTGGAGCGAAGGAGGGAGGGAGAGAGGGAGGGGAGGGAAGGAGGGAGAGTGAGAGCGAAGGAGGGAGGGACGGAGTGGAGAGAGTG
>CM059283.1:6279784-6282284 GCA_030347295.1 Setipinna tenuifilis | reverse complement strand
TGGTGCAACAGCCAGGCTATGTAAATATAGTCATCCATAGAAGTTGTTTTTGGCCCTACCTACTGTAATGCTGATCCATGGTGCTGCTGCATTTTGGATAAACCATGATAAAGCCTACAGTACATACTGGTAATGGAATACACAGCAACTCCAATAACAACTTTCTACATCACAATGTTTTGCCCATAAACATGCAAATGTAACCTCTTTGTTTACCTGTTACGTAACAAGCTATAAAAATAAAAAAATATTATGAAGAAATACACACCTAAGTGTAAAAGTGCTAAATATCAATAATTATTTGGCTAAAAGATGCCTCAAGCACATTATTTCTTTTTTGTGTGACAAAATGCAAAATGCTGTGCTTTGTTACACTGTATTGTATTGCTTTTAGGTTTTGGTCCTAGAGTTAACTGTTTTGATAAGAGTATCCAAATGTCTGAAAATTTAGCTGTAGTTGTACATAATTTTGTTGGTCATGAACATTAAATGAGAGAAGTATTCATGAATTTTGGTCGAAGTGGTGATTGAACGCAATTGTGTGAAAGCAACGCGAAAGAGAACGTAGTTTGTCTCCCATAGACTTTGGTTCATGCAAATGTGTTAAGAGTTTTGCAAAAGTGAACACTGCCCTGCAAAACGCGTGAAAATGATTGGTAAAAACTGTAAATATGTTTGAAGAAAAACACCTGAGTTTGAGCTTGTCTCTGATATCTCGTGTCTGGTGTTTGTTGATTTTCAGCTAGTCTCTGACTTCCTCCTGATTTTGAGTTTGAGCTTGGCTCTGTTATCTCGTCTCTGATCTTGTCCTGAGTTTGAGCTTGTCTTTGATGTCCTCCTGCTTGTTAGCTGATTGGTCTGTTGTTCCTGCTGAGCTGAGCTGAGCTTGTTGTCTTCTCTTGTATGCTGCTCTCTGATGGCCTGTTATGAGGTAGGGGCCTGGGCCAATCACGTAACAGAGTGATGTAGGGGCCTGGCCAATCACGTAGCAGAGTGATGTACAGTCATGAGACTCATGGGGCTTGAGTGGTGGTCTGAGCGCGCTCTGTTCACCTGATGTTTCAGTCACAGACTAATATGTGAGCATGCAGTCTTTATTTATAGCAGTGCAGCCCATTGTGGTACATTACTCGGATACTGTACTCTAAACATTACGGTAGCCCCTGAGGCTCATCTACTCCAGACATTACGGTAGCCTCCAGAATTGGCTACATACACCAACGTTTAAGAGTATAGCCCAGTCTGTAGGGGTGGGTCTTCTGACCACTTGGCACCACCTTTTTAGCTATATGTGGACTGGCCGTGAGAAGGCGGGTTTAGAACAGAACGAATTGGCTTCAATTTAGACTCTATGCGTGACCTTACAGAGGGTTTGTCCAGTTATCTTATACAGTCTATGACATAGACCACTCATGAGAGACACACAAAAACAGACACACACAGGCTCATTAATGAGCCCTTAAAACACACACAGGTCATCAAAGGTATTCTCTATCCATCCACTCACAACTCATGCATGCACACACACACACACACACACACACACACACACACACACACACACATGCTCGGAAGGTTTAGCATATGCTAAATTAGTGACCATTACTGAGAACTAAGTAGGAGACAGTTCCTCTCCAGAGGACTGGTGGTGGTGGTGGTGGTGTGTGTGTGTGTGTGTGTGTATGTCTGTGTGGTGGAGTTGGTGTGTGTGTGTGTGTATGTGGTGGGAAATGTGTGTGTATGTGGTGGTGTGTGTGTTTGTGTGTGTGTGTGTGTGTGTGTGTGTGTGTGGGTGTGTGTGTGTGTGGGTGTGGCGATTCGGGAAGTATGTCAGTTTGATCATGTCCATATCAGGATGGTGAAGAGACTTTCATTTATGACCCTCCCAGCTAAGCTCTTCCTAATCCCTTTGAAGAGACGCAGAGCTGATTAAAAAGCTACTTATTCATCGCTGCTTTGATATTCCTCAGCAGGGCTTTGAGGAGATACACACACACACACACACACACACACACACACACACACACACACTTAAGCGTGACTCAGAGAACTCAGAGGAAGGTCAGAGCAACAATGGAGGACGAGAGAAACATCAGCTACAATGTTTCAGATGAAGCAGGATGGAACTGTTATGTTTCAGGTGAAGCAAGATGTGATTGTAATGTTTCAGATGAAGCTGTTTATGACTGTAGTGTTTCAGATGAAGCATTAGTATGTGACTGTAGTAGTCATCATATGCAGCAGTAGGCCTATGTGACTATAATACTGTCATATGAGGCAGTATGTCACTTTGTAACAGTGTCATATAAGGCAGTATGTGACTGACTATTACACTCTCATATGCAGCAGCACTACGTGACTGACTATAATAGTCCCATATCAAGCAGCAATATGTGACTGTAGTAGTCTCATATGAGACAGTGTGTGACTATAATGGTGTCATATGCAGCAGCAGTGTGTGACTATAATGGTCTCATATGAGGCAGTACGTGACTGACTA
>CM059283.1:6272284-6274784 GCA_030347295.1 Setipinna tenuifilis | reverse complement strand
AGCTCAAGCGAGTTAGACAACACAGACAGGGAACCAGCACCACTTTGTTCTCGGCCTCTGTGACAAATGAGATTTGGGACAGGAAAACACACACACACACACACACACACACACACACACACACACACACACACACACACACACACACACACACACACACACACATTCTCTCGGCCCCTGACCAAACCCAGTGGCAGACACATTGGCAGAGCATCACTCTTATTCTGTGTCTCACACACACACACACACACACACACACACACACACACAGGGAGAGGGAAAGGAAAGAGAGATGGAAAGAGAGAGAGAGAGAAAGACAGAGAGAGAGAGCGGGAAAGAGAAGGAGAGAATGAGATAGAGAGAGTGAGAGAGGGAGGGAGAGAGACAGAGGGACAGAGAGGGGGAGGAAGAGCGAGAGATAGAGGGACAGAGATTTCAGCCAGAAAAACACTCCCTACCCCTAAACCAAACCCAATGGCAGACACAGTGTCCTGTCATCACTCTCTCACAGACAGACACACACTAACTCACAGACACACACACACACACACACACACACACACACACACACACACACACAGACAATGGCACACGCAGTGTCCTGTCATCACTCTCTCTCAGACAGACACACACTAACTCACAGACACACTCACACAAACACACACACACAGACACTAACACACACATGCACTAACACACACATGCACACATACACACACACACACATTTTGAAAAACACTCCCTGTCCCTAAACAAACCCAGTGGCACGGCGCACTGGCAAAGCATCAGGGTCTAGTTATCATTCTCCCTCTTTCTGTCACACACACACACACACACATACACACAGGCAGACACACACACACATGCACGCGCACACACACACTAACAGCTCAGCAAGAGGTAAACAGGTCTGTTGCTTCTCATCAGCTGCTCGGAGATTTGCAGGAACAAGATTGATTCTTTAGTTTAAGATGAGCCGTTGAGACACACACACACACACACACACACATGCATGCGTACACACACACACACACATACACACACACGCACACAGTCCAGCTGTTTTTAACAACAATCTCTTCTTCCTGAGTTTGACCTGGCTGTACTAATGTGGCACGTGCTTCAGTTCATTTCCCAGTCTGACAGTACACCCACACACTCACACGCACACACACACATGCACACACACTTGCATGCACACACACATGCACACACACTTGCATGCACACACACATGCACACACACAGCGCCTGTGTTCCTGTCTAATGTGTGTGGTGTGATTCCTATCAAGGGAAAGACACACACAGGCGTACACATGTCTCTCCCTGTCACACACAGATGTCTCTGTCATACACACATTTCTTTCTGTCATATGCCCACACACACACACACACAGAAAGACACAGATATGCTTCTCTCTCACACATACACAGATATGCCTCTCCTTCGAAAACACACACACACACACACACAAAGACACAGATATGTTTCTCCCTCACACATACACAGATATGCCTCTCCTTCGAAAACACACACACACAAAGACACAGATATGCTTGTCCCTCACACGCATACACACACACACACACACACACACACATGGATGTGCCGCTCCCTCAAACACACACACACACACACACACACACACATGGATGTGCCGCTCCCTCAAACACACACACACACACACATACACGCACACACACACACACACACACACACACACACACATACACGCACGCACACACACACACACACACATACACGCACACACACACACACACACACACACACACACATACACGCACGCACACACACACACACACACACACACACACACACACACACACACACACACAGAGCTTCATCCAAGGTTGTTGTGGGTCCACGTGAGTGTGGAGAGGATGATTTAAAATGGGGCTCTGATGGAGAGGGTGATGACTCGGCTGCTCAAACTGTCATAAATGTTTACAGCAGAAGAGGGTAATACACACACACACACACACACACACACACACACACACAAACACACAAACACACACACACACACTCATACACACACACATACACACACACACACACACACACACACACACACAAACACACACACACACACACACACACACACACACACACATACACACACACAAATGAATGACTGAAGAGGGTTGGTGTAATGGAGGCAGCTCTTAAGAGTAGGACATAAACTCCTCTTTGATCAGTATGCCAGCACACTAACCCACAGCAGAGACGGCAGAGTCTTGCTGCAGGGACCATTAAACTGCAATTCCTCCAGGAGGAGAGGAGAGATGCGTGTGTGTGCGTGTCAAGAGGTGTGTGTGTTTATGGGTCAAGAGGTGTGTGTGTTTGTGGGTCAAGAGGTGTGTGTGTGTTTATGTTCTGTGTGCATGGTGTGGGATGTGTGTGTGTATGGGGTGGGGGGGTGGGGGGGCTGTACTTAGGGGTTGGACTGAAGAGGTGTGGTTGGAGGTGTATGTATGTG
>CM059283.1:6262284-6264784 GCA_030347295.1 Setipinna tenuifilis | reverse complement strand
GCATGTGTGTGTGCGTGTGTGTGTGTCTGTGTGTGTGTGCGTGTGTGTCTGTGTTCGCATGTGTATGTGTGTGCTACGGGGTCCTGCACTGAGGCAAAATTAGGATCGCAAGTGTAATTTGTCCTTGGTGTGTGTGTGTGTGTGTGTGTGTGTGTGTATGCGTGCGTGCGTGCATGTGTGTGGGTGTGTGTCTGTGTGTGTGTCTGTGTCTGTCTGCATGTGTATGTGAGTGGGGTAAAAATGGGGATCACAAGTGAGTGTAATTTGTACCCATTGCATCCTTATGAGCCCTGTCAGGCTGAGTTATCTGAGTTATCTGTGTGCATCAGTATCAGTCTAATGTAGTTATGATTATTTTCCACATCAGTGCTGGCTACTATCTGTCGGAATCTCTCCTCTCCTCTCCTCCGCCACCGAGTGACCCCCCCCCCCCCCCCCCCCACCAAACCGCATCACAAGCCAGTCATCTGACACCCCCACCGGGGGATGCTAATCCAGCTCGTCAGACGTGCACATTGTGGCCCCGTGGGGGGGGTTGTGTGTGTGTGTGTGTGTGGGGGGGGGGGGGGTGTCAGATAATGCTGTAAAGGAGGGTGATTTAGAGGCACAGTGGGGATGAGTGGTTGTCAGTGAGCCTTAGGCTGAAGTCTGCACCCAAAGGAATGTGTGTGTGTGTGTGTGTGTGTGTGTGTGTGTGGGGGGGGGGTGTAAGGATCCCCTTCTGTTCCTCAGATGGTGTGTCCTCTCCTTAAGACCAAGGTCAGGCCTTGAGCTTCCTGTTTCGCCCCTATTGACAGAGAACAGTCGGCCTCAGTGTGTGCCAGACGAGACAGTCTAAGTCCTGTGTGTGACTCACACAATCACACTCCTGCAAGGAACACACCTAGTGTAACTTCTGTGTGCAACTCATACAAACTAACTCTTGTGGGCAACTCACACAATCCATCTAGTGTAACTCGCACAATCCAACTCCTGCAAGGAACACACCTAGTGTAACTCCTGTGTGCAATTCCTACACTGTAACTCTGGCAAGGAACAGCCCTAGTTTAACTCCTGCAACACAGTTAGTGAACACACCTAGTGTAACTACTGTGTGCAACTCACACAATCCAACTCCTGCAAGGAACACACCTAGTGCAACTCCTGTGTGCAACTCAGGTACTAGTATATCTCTTCTCTTGCCCTTTGCTATAGTAACAGGGCAGTGCTTACCTTTACAACAGTTTGTATTGTAACACTCTCAGTCATTAGGCAAACTTGTTTAGCTAACCATGAAAAACACTCTGAGAGAGCATACCCCCACCAAGTGCAACAAGTGACAGGGAGGCAGAGTGAGAGTGAGGGAGAGTGACAGTGACAGTCCTGCGTAGTATTTTTGCAGATGTTATAGACGACCTCTGTGTCTCTCGTTAGATTATTCAGGTTTTGATTTTTTATTTATTTATTTATTTTACAAATTACAAAAGTATATTTGGCAAATAAAACTAATTCTGATTCTGAAATGCCTGTAGTTGTAGTGGATCCAGTGTTGGCTTTGAGTTACAGACCCATGTACTCACTGAACACACATACAGTACGTGTGAGGAGTTAATGAGGTTCCTCAAGTGCTTCATTCACAGATGGCCTTTGTCACAATAAGAATGGCCTGTGCCCCAAACATGCCACTTGGCAGACAGACAGACAGCTAAACAGACTGAGGTTGGTAACCTCTGGGTTAAAAGTGGTGGGTGATTGCTGGGACTTCATAGTGTGGAGAGGTTTCCCTTCCTAACAAAACTAATTACTGCTAACCAACTTTTTCCCGAGGTGCCTCATGCTTGTATAAGTCTGCGTGTTTAGGAGGTATGTCTGTGGTGTGTCTGTAGTGTCTCTGCTTCAGGAAACTTAATTAGACACATGCATCTTCTTGTGTGTATGAGGGTAGTCTCCTTATTCTGAGTTCCTTTACTCTACTAGATCATTATGCCCTCCTTTTTGTAAGTCGCTTTGGATAAAAGCGTCTGCTAATTGTAATGTAATGTAATATAAAGATACCATGCTGAGCGGAGTTAGGGATCTTGTAGGGTAGGGTGGGGATGAGCAGATGGTTGGTAACTTCTGGGTTAAAAGCTGGGACCTCATGGTGTGGAGACAACATGCTGGCCAGGGTGAGGATGGTATGGGCAGATGGTTGGTGCCTTCTTAAGTAAAGGTGGAACACATGGAGTAAATGACTAGGGTGCATTATAGTATAGGGCGGCCGCGGCCAAGGGTGGGGTGTGGGTGAGCAGGGTTAGGGGCTTTAGCAGGGGTAGGGGTAAACAGATTGGGCTTGCTGTGCTCTGGGGATGTAAGGCAAGGCCACTCCGGGCCAAGCCTGCTTATCCTGGTCAGTACACCAGCTTTAGCCCATCATGGACCCATTACATGCCGCCTTGCACACTGACCCAGGCAACGGGTGTGTCAACGGGTTGCTCCGCCAAGATTTAGGCCACCCTACTGTGCCATAAGGATGAGGCGA
>CM059283.1:6247284-6259784 GCA_030347295.1 Setipinna tenuifilis | reverse complement strand
CACGTGCGCTAACGCGCTAATTATCTTACACTCCGCTTGTTTGGGCCAATCACAGCGACACGCTGGCACCATGACAACGCCCTCTGACCCAGCAGGCAACTGACCTCTACACAGGGAGACGGGTCGCTCTCAATGGTCACAGACTCAAATGACCATTAACTCAAACACCCACAGACTCAAATGACCATGAACTCACACACCCACAGAGTCAGATATCCACAGACGTAAACAAGCCTCCACAGACTCAAACAAGTACAGTGTCTAACAACCACAGACTTAAATGGCTACAGACTCAAATGACCATGAACTCAAACACCCAAAGACTCCAATATCCACAGACGTAAACAACCCCCCACAGACTCAAATATTCACAGACTCAAACACTCACAGACTCAAATAACCACAGACTCGAGCAGTGCTGAGCTCAAACGCCTACAGACAGAAACGGCTACAGACTCAAATGGCTACAGACTCAATACTGTTCTAATTAAAGACTGTTGGTTCTAATTTGCTACAATGTTGATGGAAAACTAGTTGATGGTCCAGCACTAGAATCGGTCTGTTAATGGACAACTGTCCGCTTCTCTGTTAATAGAAATCTGTTTTGATGTTTCTCATACCGATCTACATTAATTCGACTTGAGAGTTAATTTGCATGAATATCTAAAGGAAAAAAGGACTAATGTATTTGTGGTGTGTCTTCCCTTTTTGTCCTCCCATCTCCGCATATCTCCCTGGGTGTCCCATGAAATATTATATGTACTGGCCTGCCATAATATATATGTACAGTACAGGCCAAAAGTTGGGACACAACTTCTCATTCAATGCATTTCTTTACTATTTACATTGTGACTGAAGGCATCAAAACTATAAATGCACCGTGACAACGCCCTCTGCCCCAGCAGGCAACCACAGACTCCAGCAGTCCCGAGCTGAACTTTCGACTTAATAGTTAATTCATATGAATATCTAAAGGAAAAAAGGACTAATGTGTAGTTGTGTCCTCTCTTTTCTCCCCCCATCTCCGCATGTCTCTCTGCCTGGGTATCCCATGGCTCTGCAGCTGGGCCGAAGGAGGAGGATCAGGGCCGAATGACGGTCCACTACACGGCCTCGCAGCACTACCAGGAGAACGTCTTCATCGAGGCCAGCCGGCCCAAACACCTGCAGGACCTGCACACAGAGGCCCAGGAGGGGCTGAAGATACTGCAGCTGGAGGGTTAGACACACACACACACACACACACATGCGCATACACACACAGACACACACACAGAGGCCCAGGAGGGGCTGAAGATACTGCAGCTGGAGGGTTAGACACACACACACACACACACACACACACACACACACACATACACACACACACACACATATATATATATATATATATATATATATATATATATATATATATATATATATATATATATATATATATATATACACACACACACACACATACACACACATGCAAACACACACACACAGGCCCAGGAGGGGCTGAAGATACTGCAGCTGGAGGGTTAGACACACACACACACATGCGCATACACACACAGACACACACACAGAGGCTCAGGAGGGGCTCAAGATACTGCAGCTGGAGGGTTAGACACACACACACACGCACACACATGCGCATACACACACAGACACACACACAGAGGCTCAGGAGGGGCTCAAGATACTGCAGCTGGAGGGTTAGACACACACACACACGCACACACATGCGCATACACACACAGACACACACACAGAGGCTCAGGAGGGGCTCAAGATACTGCAGCTGGAGGGTTAGACACAGACAGATGCACACACACACACACATATACACACAAACAGGCTCAGGAGGAGCTGAGGATACTGCAGCTGGAGGGTTAGGCACACACACACAGATATATACAGTGAAGAAAACAAGTATTTGAACACCCTGCTATTTTGCTATTTCTCCCACTTAGAAATCATGGAGGGGTCTGAAATTTTCATCGTAGGTGCATGTCCACTGTGAGAGAGATAAACTAAAAAGAAAAATCCAGAAATCACAATGCATGATTTTTTAACGATTTATTTGAGTGATACAGCTGCAAATAAGTATTTGAACACCTGTGTGTCATCTAGAATTCTGACCCTGAAGGACCTGTTAGTCCGCAAATTAGAAGTCCACCTGCACTCCATGTATCATCCTTAATCAGATGCACTTGTTTGAAGTCGTTAGCTGCATAAAGACACCTGTCCACCCCATACAATCAGCAAGACTTTAACTTGTAACATGGCGAAGACCAAAGAGCTGTCCAACGACACAAGAGAGAAAATTGTACACCTCCACAAGGCTGGAAAGGGCTACGGAGCAATTGCCAAGCAGCTTGGTGAAAAAAGGTCCACTGTTGGAGCAATCATTAGAAAATGGAAGAAGCTAAACATGACGATCAATCTCAATCGGAGTGGAGCCCCATGCAAGATATCACCTCGTGGGGTCTCAATGATTCTAAGAAAGGTGAGGAATCAGCCCGGAACTACACGACAGGAGTTGGTCAATGACCTGAAAAGAACTGGGACCAACGTTTCCAAGGTTACTGTAGGTAATACACTAAGACGTCATGATTTGAAATCATGCATGGCACGAAAGGTTCCCCTGCTTAAATCAGCACATGTCAAGGCCCGTCTTAAGTTTGCATATGACCATTTGGATGATACAGAGGAGTCATGGGAGAAAGTTTTGTGGTCAGATGAGACCAAAATAGAACTTTTTGGTCATAATTCCACTAAGCGTGTTTGGAGGAAGAAGAATGAAGAGTACAATCCGAAGAACACCATCCCTACTGTGAAGCATGGGGGTGGTAGCATCATGCTTTGGGGGTGTTTTTCTGCACATGGGACAGGACGAGTGCACTGCATTAAAGAGAGGATGACTGGGGCCGTGTATTGTGAGATTTTGGGGAACAACCTCCTTCCCTCAGTCAGAGCATTGAAGATGGGTCGTGGCTGGGTCTTCCAACACGACAACGACCCAAAGCACACAGCCAGGATAACCAAGGACTGGCTCCGTAAGAAGCATATCAAGGTTCTAGCATGGCCCAGCCAGTCTCCAGACCTGAACCCAATCGAAAATCTTTGGAGGGAGCTCAAACTCCGTGTTTCTCAGCGACAGCCCAGAAACCTGACTGATCTAGAGAAGATCTGTGTGGAGGAATGGGCCAGGATCCCTCCTGCAGTATGTGCAAACCTGGTGAAAAACTACAGGAAACGTTTGACCTCTGTAATAGCAAACAAAGGCTACTGTACCAAATATTAACATTCATTTTCTCAGGTGTTCAAATACTTATTTGCCGCTATATCACAAATAAATCATTAAAAAATCATGCATTGTGATTTCTGGATTTTTCTTTTTAGTTTATCTCTCTCACAGTGGACATGCACCTACGATGACAATTTCAGACCCCTCCATGATTTCTAAGTGGCAGAAATAGCAAAATAGCAGGGTGTTCAAATACTTGTTTTCTTCACTGTACACACATCCAGGGTCAGGTTAGTCTCTCTCTATTTCTCTCTCTCTCTCACACACACACACACACACTGAGGGTCAGGAGGGGGTGAAGATACTACAGCTGGAGGATTGGTCTATTGTTACGCATTTACCCACACATACACACAAACACAGAGAGAGAGACAGACTGAAACAGGAGGATAAGTCTACTTTTACTTATTTATTTACATACGTATACACACACACACACACACACAATGGCAGAGGAAAGTCTGAAACAGGAGGACAAGTACACTTTCACTTATTTATACACACACACACACACACACACACACACACAGAGGCAGGAGTATGGGTGTAATGTTGCTAATGACACCAGTCCTAGCTGTCTTAGCATAGTCATAGCTTCCTCCGTTTGGCATTATTGTCTCAGTGCTTTAGAAAACACCATTAGTATGTTCAGTGATGCCATATAAGTATAGTGTCAGTGAATGCAATTCTTGTGTCTGATATCATTTATATGTTTTCTTCACAGAACATAAAAATGGTGTGGATTACCAGACTGATCAGACTAGCGTAAGTATCCAGAGCAGCAAAGGCACTGCACACAGACTGCCGTGTGTGTGTGTGTGTGTGTGTGTGTGTGTGTGTGTGTGTTATGACCTTCTGTCTCCAGCAGAGCACATTGCCAACAGACTGCTTATTGTGTGTGTGTGTGTGTGTGTTCTCCAGCAAAGGCCACACTACACAAAGACTACCATGACGTCATGTGTGTGACATTAGCTTCCTTCATCATCAGTGCTTTGTTTGTTTGTTTGTTTTTGTTTATGGGTTTGTTTAGGCCACAGATGGACACCCCTGGCCCCTGGAGACAGATGCAAGCCCCGCCCCCCGGCAGCCATCAGATGCGTCTGTGGGCGTCGCTGCCACCTCCCCCACCTCCTCATCATCAGCATCAGCATCTACGGGGTCCTCATTCTCCTCCAGACCCCCCCTCACACGCCAAGGTCTGTGCACGCATGACTGAATGTCAGCTTCACAGTGCATGTTTTTATGTTTTATTTTTTTTCTTACAATACATTACATGCCATGGCATTTAGCTGATGCCTTTGTATAAAAAAGTCACAGTGATGGGGACAGTCCCAGTCCCCCAAAAATATTGGGGGGTTTGATGCCTTGTTTAAGGCCACCTCAGCTGTGGTTGAGAGTGCAGGAGAGTGCAGGAGTGCGGGAGATAAGTTTTTACTGTAATTTTAAAACTAAATGGCAACAGGTCAACATTTGAGTGCTTTTTCTCAACGGAAACTTTAAAAACTTAGTTGTGGGGCAATAGGAACTAAACATAGTTTCCACCATGTAGGATAAATTGTGGTTCTGCACCTTTGTTGTTTTTAACAGTCTATCATGCCTCTAATAAAAGGCAAGTTCAGTGGAGATAGGATCATAGCTATAAAGAAAACTAAAGCCACTGTCAGGTCTAGGGCTGGAACCAGAACAGAACAAGGGAGGCGGACCCGAAGTGCAAGTGCCAACAGAGAGTTTTATTGAGGGTTGGGGGGAAAGGGAGAGTAGTCCAGGACCCCAGAGGGGCTTAGTGAAGATGGATCGAGCGGGGCTCGAACCCACGATCCCAGGGATGGTGTACCGCGGCAGTGGTTGAGCGGGAGCGCTGGGATGCAGTGCAGGTGGTGGCGGAGGTAATCCGTGGACCCGAGGAAAGTCGGCACTGGAGGGCTGAGCGGGGCTTGAACCCGCGACTCCGGGGTTGGCAGGCGGTAGCTCTACCGCCTGAGCTGGCGACGGCCGAGTCGTCGGGGCGAACAGGATCGGGGAGGCAGGCGAAGCGTGGTCGATAAGCCGGTCCGGGTCAGAGCCAGAGGAGGTCAGGAGGAGTACAGGGGAACTGGGAGAGGTGCAGACAGAGAGAACGGGGAAAAACAAACACGGACAAAAACACGAAAACGAGACTGCACGAGAGAAACAAAAACCCAGGCAGAAAACTGAAACTGGGGAAAACTAAGTAACACAAGCAAGAGACAAAAACCGAAGCAAAAACCGAACAAGGAAAACAAGGACTGGGACACGAACTAGGAATACAGGAACACGAGAGTCAAGAGTCTTACTAAACGCGGAAACAAACCTTTGTGAAGCGACGAACTGACAGGGGAGAACTGAAACCAGAGGGTATAAATAGTGGTGCCGTGCAGCTGATAGTGATAATCGAATGAGGGCTAAATGAGGAAGTGCAGGTGAAGTGCGTTACGCAAGACAAGGACACAGGTGAGGAGGATAATAGAATGAGTGCGGGGAAACAAGGAAACGAGTGCGTGATTAACTTACGATAATGAGGGTAGTGTCAGGGAAAGCGTGAACAAAGCAGGGCTCAGACAGAGAATCGTGACAGCCACTGAAAACAAACACAGCTTAAGTACTTAACTGTGCAGTTTAGAGCGGCTGACACTACACATCCAGAACTGCTGGAGGGACTGACTGCATTCTCGTTCTCTGTGCTCAGTAACATCACAGTCTTGCCCCTACACTATAGATCGAATTACGGGGGGTACTGGGGGGTACAGCCACCCCCTCTGATCAACACTCAGTACCCCTCAAAGAGACAAAAATAGCAGGGTTGGGGGGTACCAAAGTCAAGTCAAAGTCAATTTGCCACACCATATTACACTAATATACGGCTGACATATTAGTGTAATTAATGTAAAATTTAAAAGGTAGTACCCCCCGTAAAAGGTAGTAACCCCCCAATTACGCAGCAGTAATTCACGTCTGCTTCCCCTACCCCTACCCCTACCCACCCCTCTGCCTCCCAGGCTCCACCTTTAAGCCCCTGAACCCAGTGAGGAGGCCAGAGAAGACCAAGAGAAGGAGCAGGAGAACCACCATCATGGGGATTCCACAGCAGGTCCAGAGGGAACTTGGTATGTGTGTGTCACCTGGTCTGGACATTTCATGTCAGGAATATTATATATATAACATTATAATATATATTAAAAAAATATATAAATAACAATATAAATATTATAAAATTTATTGTAAAATATTACAATAAAAAAGCTTAGCCTATTGCATCTGTTTCAAGATTAAAATGATAAGTTACTGTCGAAAGCCAAAACACTTGCAATAACAAAAACACACTGCATTAAACAGTAACAGGATTGTCTTTTTTGTCTGTGCCAGTCATGCAGAGGTCAACCTCCTCCCAGGAGCAGCCTACAGATGATGGCGTGAATTCCCTCGATGTGGTGGTCATCCCGACTATCGACGGAGAGATGCCCGAATCGAACCACGAGGGTGTGCGAGTGCACTTGCTGAGTATCGAGGCCCTGCAGGCCTCTCGTGAGGAGCAGCTTCTGCGGCAGCACCTCCAGGCCCTCTACCGGGACGACCTGGCCCTCGCCCACAGGTCCGGGCCCCGCACCTCACCCCAGCAGCGGCCCAAGTCCCTGGCGGTGCCCGGACTGACCTCCTCCAGCTTCCTGCAGGAGCCCCAGGGTCCCGTCATGTCCGTGTCCCCTCAGGCCACCTACCTGTCCACCATCATCCCCAACGCGATACTCCCTGCCGCCATCGACGTCATCCAGATAGACCGCACCCGCACCCGGAGCAGCCTCGCCATCAGCAGGAGCAGCCTGACCTCTGCGAGCCCAGGGTCGTCGCGGTCGGGCGGGGACACCTTGGAGCCGCCCTCCTCCTCAAGCTGCCACTCGCAGTCCTCCGAGACCATTGTGTCCAACTCCTCCACCATCTCCTCCAAGGGGGTCATCTCGATCCCATCGTCAGTGGATGGTACTAAGGAGGGTGCAGATCTGAACACGGCCCACACCAATGCAAGGGTCCACATGAGCTCCTTTTACCCTGAGAGGAAGGATGGCAGCCTGAGGGCAGAGTCGAGGGTGGTGACTCTGGCCGAGGTAAAGGATGATGAAGAAGAAGAAGATGATGATGATGAGGATGAGGATGAGGAGAATGTCAGGAACAGTCGGGTGTTTTCACGTAGTCTCTCTGTAATGAAGACCAAACAACCCCCTGCTCCACCGAGAAGAACGTATTCTCTGCATCATGAGAAGATTAAGAGGAGGTCCAAAGAGCTGGTGGAGAGCAAAGAGTTGGGAGGTGTGGAATCACGCAAGGGGCAGAATCTGACCAGGGCAAGAGAGGACAGCATGCCTGCAATCACTGCAGAATGCTCAGGCCATTCCTTCAACTACAACACAGGGACTGAGGACCAATCATCCAGCATCTCCAGCTCCCTAAACCCTGGCTATCCTGCCATTGTGGGGCTGCCTGAGACGATCAGCTCAATTCCACAAAATGAATCTTCTGCAGGGAGTAATTTTGACAGGACTTTGTCGCCCTCTAGTGGTTACTCCAGCCAAAGCGGCACCCCAACGCTTTCTCCAAAGGAGATCTGCCCTCCCTCGCCGGAGAGGAGAGCAAAACCACCCAAACCAGAGAGAATGGGCTCGAAGACATCGCTGGCTGTCTCCAGCCCTGCTTCGGTTGCTCTTCCATCTTCAGCTGATCCCACAGGGCAGGAAAGCCCAAGCAGTACCCCCCAAGCTCCTCCTCAAACAGCTCCTCACCCGCCCACAGTGGACCTCAGGGATCTCCTCAGCATTCCACCACATCCGAAGGTGAAAGCCCCTTCGCCCCCACCTCCAGAAACATGGGCGCACAACAGACGCACCATTGAACTCCTGTGTGGCCCACCTCTAAACACAAATAAACTTCTGCACCTACAGCAGCAGACGCACAGTGACAATGACCACCAGACCCAAAGCCAAAAGCCCCCTGAGGAGCACACTGCTGCAGCCACAGACCCAAAGACACCAGCCAGTGGTGTGGATGAGGATGTCCCTCGGATGGAGAACCAGGAGAGTGAGGTGAAAGTTCAAGAAGAGCAAGTACCTGTTAAGACACATGAAAGCATGACTGATAGCAAATGTGAGCCCCAGGTTACTAGGAGTGTTGACATGGTGGCCATGCATGTGAGAGAAAGAGAGACTGAAGATGGTCATCAAAGGAAAGAATCTTGCCCGGTGGATGACAAACAGACACCGAACAAAAGGTCGACCGAGGACAAGGGACCTGTAATACCAAAGAAAGAGCCACCACCGGTTATGAAGAAGAGTGTCCGAATTAGGCCAGGTCAGAAACCAGAGCAGTTCCAACAGAGTATACAGGGACTTATCTACAAAGACACAGTCATCAGGCCTTCATCAGAGACACCCCCCTCCCTGGCCAAAGACACAGACAGCATATCCAAGGCTAAAGTTGGCACTAGCACTGGTAATGTGGAGAGTCTGGGTCCAGAGGCAGTGTGTAAAGAGCTAACCCATGGGTCTTCAGTTCCTGAGGTGGTGGTGTGCAAGGTGTCTAATGGACTAAGTGGCTCTTCTAAGCTGAAACCCAGCGGATCTTCTCCTCCCCCCTCTCCTCCTCCTGCCCATCTCCCACCTCCTCCCCCCTCCAAACCATTCCCCGAATGTTCAGCTTCAACACTTCCCCCTGAGAAGGAGAAAGAGGAGGAGGATGATGATGAGGAAGAGCTGTTCTTCATGGAGTCTGTTTGGCCACCTCCCCCTCCACCCCTGCTCGACCTGCCCGATTTAGCCTACACCTATGAAGGGCAGGATGACATGGACTTCCCTCCCCCACCACCCCCATTCTCACAGCAAGCCCTCTCTGAGCTGGAGGAAACCCACCCAAAGCAGTCTCAGGGAGAAGAGGCGGCCATGACAGCAGCTCAGGAAGAGAAGCCGAATGACCTTCAGATATCAGCAGCTGACAAAGGTGTGGAGGTGGTACTATCTACAGATGCAAAGCTGGAGGAAGAGCTAAATTCTCACAAAACAATCCTGGAAAACCCTGTGGAAAATCCAGCACTTCTCAATCCACCGGAGATAAATCAACATGAGCAGTTCGTCTCAAAAGCAGATGGTGTAGTAGTTGGTGAAGGTGAATCAGGGGAGCATCTCACTGTGTGCTCTGAGCCAACAGGGCTGTTGGACTTGAGCGCAGCCCCCTCCAAAGACCTTCAGGCACTTATAGATGAACCTGCACTGACTCCAGAGATCCCACCCCCATCAGATGAAGTCCTGCCTACCCCACAACAGGACCCACCTCCACCATCATCTACCACTGTGAGTCCTCCAGAGGCACAAATAGAGCTGATTCCTGCGACTATTTCTCCCCCTCACATACCCACAGACACAGGGCCTGCGGTGCCACCTGTGGCACATGTTACCACAGACACAGACAAGGTCCCTGCGATGCCTCTTCCAGCCAATCCAGCTCCAGCTCACGTGCCTGTCGCCACATGTCCTATTGTAGAGGGCCAAGCCACTGTGAATTTCAGGAGGCAGTCCGGTCTGCAGAACAGGGAGAACCGCAGCAGCAAGGATCTCCTCTCGCGAAATAAAAGCACTCCGATTCCTAAGGAGGACGCCAACATCCCCCTGGTCACCCCCTCTCTGCTGCAGATGGTACGGCTTCGTGCAGTGGGAGTAAATGACGAGCAGGTGATTGCCCCACCACCTAGCAACACACACACACACAGTGAGGACGGCACACCAAGCCAGGACCCCAGTCAGAGCTCGGGCCAAGCAGTGCCTCAGAAACCCATCCGCAAATCGCTGAGTCTGAAAACAGGCACCCCAGCAACGAAGAGCCCCTCATCCTCGGCCGCAACCCCTTCCATGCGCCTGCAGGAGGCCATTCGCTTGAAGACGGCAGCCATGAGCTCCAGAGACGGCCTCCCTGCCCGACTCTGCCTCCGCTCCTCCATGGCCTCGCTGCACAGCAGCAGTGAGACGTCGTCTGCCACCTCCCCAAAGTCTCCAGCAGGGGGCGACCTGCACAAGTCTCCAACTTCCACTGCAAGTTTCATCTTCTCTAAGAGCACAAAGAAGGTCGTCATAGAGACGCCCTCTGCCCCCGAGGCACAGGCAGGCCTTAAGCAGAGCCTGGCGGCCGAGCTACGGCAAGTGTCGGACCAGACGAAGCAGGTGGTTGCTAATGGCAACGATAACAACCTGGCAAAGCCACCACCTTCCGTCACCAAGAAGCCTCTGCAGGGGTCAAACTCCTCTGAGGTCACAGCAGCAACAGAGGCCAACGGCGGTGTGGTCACCATGGTGCAGACCGCCAGTCATCAAGCACAGTCTACAGATGCGCCATGTTCAGCAGGTACACAGCATGTCATATTCATTATTACAGCAAGCATCCTGCACAGGTCTAGTTTTGAAAACCCTCACTAGCACAGCTAGTTATTATTTTAACCTGTCATGTCAGTAAAATCTGCACCTGTCCACACCTGTTAATATTGAACCTGTGAACTGACCCATGCGTTCCACAGCAACGATGTGCCCTTTCTCTCCTAAATCATTTTTACAATTAAGTGAATATTAGCTCTACATGCTTCTGAAGAGAATACTTAATTATTTTTTTTTTTTAGAAATGGTCTTTAAATAGTAAAGGATTTACTCTGAGAGTTAGCCGTGTTAAATCTACATGTACCTGTAACTAAGTGATACAAACTTGAGGTCTCCTGAGCTATCACCCATCTGACTTTGAGAGCTGAAATGTCGTCATGACTTATCATGAGTTATTATAATAGCATTGGTGATCATGTATTAGTTGTGATGGTTATGAGTATATGTGTACGGGATTAGATACTAACCTGGACCTGTTTTTTCTACAGGAGAAGCAGAGAGAACAAACAGCGTTGAAGTTTCATGAGAAGGTTTGGAGCAGGTGTCAGTGAAGAAAAGGACGCAGGGGGTCTGCAAGATGGAGAATGTCGAAGAGTTTAGCAAGATGGAGGATGTTGTAGGGTTCATCCAAATGGAGGGAAATCAGCAAAATGGAGGATGATGTAGGGTTCATCTAAGTGGGGGTTTCAGCAAAATGGAGGATGGCACAAGGTTCAGTAAGATGGAAAATGTTGTGAGTCTCAAAGAGAGGAACCAGGAGCTGCAAAGCCAGTGATGGACAAACTCGAGCACATGAAGGAAGGATCTGTGGAGAATCACAGGGACTGCTACGTGCTAGCTGTACTTGCCTTAGCCTAAGGATGGCCTTCCTATTTATGCAAAAAAATGTTCCCTACAGTTCTCCTACAGCTTTCTTTTAGTCTCTGAAGTATTTTTCTAAACGACAGATTCTTGTCTGTCAGCATACTTCGGTGTGTGAGCAACAGCTTCAACAAGGAGAACTTCAAGAGGTGAATTTATACATGTCGCTGTGTCGGACTGCCCTCTACAGGTCACCGTGGGTACTACGCACTGTTTATCTCACTGTTTGAATGGTCAGCCACACCCTACGCGTTTGGCCTGTGTAATTTTAGAACACCATCATACATTTATTTGATTTAAAGCACTCTCAAAAGTAGATTTTATTGTGAGCGTTCGCTTTACTAACTGCTTGCAATGTTATATTTTATGATAGATCCATGTGCAAACTGTCCATTAACTTGTAAATGCATTTACATAGACTTTGGAGACTAAAACTATATTTAATGTTTCTTTCTTTTTTGATCTACTTTCTATTGGAAATATGACGGAGATGTTTTTAAGAATGAAAAAATGGTTGGCATATGGTTGAATCTAAATGAACTCTTTCAAATCTATATCATAAAAAGCACTTTGTTAGTGGACTATGCTGAACCTATTGCCATAATGTAAGAGGGTCGAGGAGCCGAATAAGTGCAGAATTAAGTATGCTACTTCTTTAAACAAGTACACTACTTTTTTTATTATTTTTAAAGTACACTACTGCTTAGTGGAGAGAGCAAGAGCAAGGCGATGGTGTCCACTGTGCTATGACCCTGTTACATATGCGTATTATTTATGACATATTTATATTTTAATGAGTGTTTTCCCTGTCAAACATTCACCGGTCTTCCACACGGTGATCAACAAAACCACTTCTACTACACGTGCCGTGTCTTGAGCACTGCAGAATCAAATGTAAACTCCTCAATCTGTTCACATAAAGC
>CM059283.1:6234784-6237284 GCA_030347295.1 Setipinna tenuifilis | reverse complement strand
GCGATTAACCTGATGTAAATAGTTAGCCTCCTTTGACTGACTGAATGAACAATGAATGTCTAGCAAGCTAACAACTGTAGCATGCGGTGTAAATGACCATATGTAGCTAGCTAACATATGTTTTACGTGCCTAACAAACTTTACTACCACCAAATATACAAAACAAGCATGTATCTATGGTAATCTAGCCACACAAATGCATATTTTCACATCAAATCATAGGTTACTTGTTACATACGGGATTGAATGGTCCACAACGTGGTGACGCCGGATGAAACTGTCAATGTTGCATCAGCGCTTGGGAGATTCGGCACTCGATAGACTCATCAAGGAAAAGCAATCGATGAAGAATGTTTTCCCCTTAGTCGCCTGCAGGTGGAGTTTGGGTCTTCGAATAAAAACCAAAACGTCCATAGTAAAACCATAGTCTATGAGTAAAACATTGGTCAACATTTCACGATTTAACTGACGTTGTCTTTTATATTTTTGTTTTTGAAAGTATTTTTTAAGAATAAGGGGAAAAACACGTCATATTGAGGAAAAATGTTTTAAATTGGTCAACTAATTGCTCAACTTTTTTAGTACATACTATATTTGTGTTGTGATCTATGATGACCCCTAACATAGTGTAGGGTTGACCACTTGTCCCATGCTTCAAATTTAGTATGTTTCCTTGGAGATGAAAATAAACTGATATTATGTTATGATGTTGGAGGTCCAGTTACGTTCACTGTAACTATATCTAGGCTCCCCACATCATCATGATGTGGTATAAATTCAGCAAGATGTACATGTGCTCAAAGTTGAGCTGACTTGCTATTGGTGGTCAAATGTTTGCCCCATTCTTACATACAAGTATGTGCTGTAGAGTTGATACAAATGTAAAGTTAAACTCAAAGACGGTTTCAAATCACTCAAAGACGAATCACCATTACAACTTTCAAGAAGTCTCTGCTAGGTCTTATGACCTACAAATGCACAGTTGTAGGTTTATTGCCATTATGCTGCATGATGTGATGCACTTCTAATTTCTTGGAATTCCATTTCCATGATTAATTGCAATTTGCCATGATGAAACCTATGATACTTGGAGCTCTTTTAGTGAAAGTGTAAAAACAAGCATGTGTTGTGTGTGCATAAAAGAGTAGATAGATAGATAGATAGATAGATAGATAGATAGATGGACAGACAGACATAATTTATTGATCCCATGCTGGGAAATCGAGGTAATTGAAAAAAATTGAAGAGTAAGACCAAAAAGAAGAATTCAGAGAACAAACCGGCTTTAATGATGGCGTACCTAGTCAAACATGGTGGATCAGCCAGGAGCTGAGGAACATGGCTGAGCTGTAGCGTGCACATACAGTACAGCTTACACACATTCACATACTGTAGACACACAGCTCCAAGCGGGCATGTTTTAGTTTCTTTATTGAGGGGCCAAGGAATACAATACTGAGTCAAGCAGTAACAATAAATAAATAAAATCTTTGGTGGGAGAGAACAGACCAGAGATGGGGATCAGAAAAGGAACCGTGTGTGGCTTTCTTCCAATGACCTCTGAAAGCATCTGGAGTTTTGCTTAATTTAGAGAGAGAGACAGACAGAGAGAGAGACAAAGACGGAGACAGCGACAGCAACAGAGACAGACGGACGGAGAAATTCTGCCCCTTTATACTGTAACACCTGGAGTGAAAAGGCCCACCTGAACCACCTGTGGTCATGTGACAAGCTCTCAGTAAATAACAGTAAAGAAAACAACAGTAAACAAACTTGCAAGGTACAAATTGAAACCTCTGTGCTCTTAGGCTGTTATCAGAGAGTATTGGCTACATTCTTACTGCTATAACCTTTATACTGTATTTTGTTGTTGTATGCCTATGACTTCCTGTCCTCACTAGTAGAACAGGTGTCACTAGTGCAAAAATTGTGTTTTACCTGGGGAAAAAAAAACCTTAACAGGATACTGCTTAGTTATGATGATAACACTGATAATGAACCGTTGCCATGACCACCACACAATTCCATTCTAGCATTCCCCATCTGTGTCTCCTCCCTCCCTCTCCTTCTCCGGTGGGATGTGATATGACGTGATATGACAGGACGTGACGTGACGTTGGGTCTCGTCTCTACTCCGGCCCCTGGGCCCCCGCTTGCGCCTGATCCTCGCCCTTCTTCTTGTGTCCAGACACGATGTCATCGATGCGCAACAGCAAGATGGCCGTCTGCATATGGAGATGGGGGTGGAGGGAAGGGGGGGTGGAGGACAGAAAAAGGGAGAGAGGGTTCAGGTAAGGATGTTGTAGTCTGTAGCACCCATCTTTCAAAAAGTCTTCAAGTTGTCTTTCTCTCTTCCGCTCTAGTCTCAAACTCATCTCTCTCTCTCTAATCCACTGTTTTCCTCCCCTTCTCTCTCTCTCTCTTTCTCTCATGTAGTCATGAACTGTTTTCTTTCACCTGCACTAGCCCGTATGACTCCACAGTGTGTATTTCTCTATGC
>CM059283.1:6229784-6232284 GCA_030347295.1 Setipinna tenuifilis | reverse complement strand
ACACACACACACACACACACACACACACACACACACACACACACACACACACATACACACACACACACACAGTTCAGCTTAGGTTTGGAGCACAAGTATGAGTGTATACATGTGTTAGTAATTCAGTTTAAATAATCTAATTTGATCAAGTCTGACCAAATATTTGTTCACATATTTGCATTATTGCATATATTTACAGTGGACTGTAGAGTCAAAGAGGTAGAAATGTGTGTGTGTGTGTGTGTTCGTGTGTGTGTGTGTTTGTATGAGAGTGAGAGAGAGTGTGTGTGTGTGTGTGTGTGTGTGGTACCTGATATGCCCTTCTCTGTGAAGACCAGGTCAGGCTTGACGCGGATGATGTCCACAGGTGTGCGTGTGTGTGTTGTGTATGTGTGTGTGTGTGTGTGTGTATAGTACTGTACCTGATATGCCCTTCTCTATGAAGACCAGGTCAGGCTTGACGCGGATGATGTCCATAGGTGTGTGTGTGTGTGTGTGTGTGAGAGAGAAGAGAGAGTGAAAGAGAGATGGGTGTAAGAGTGTGAGTGTGTGTTTTTGTGTGTGTAGTACCTGATATGCCCTTCTCTGTGAAGACCAGGTCAGGCTTGACGCGGATGACGGCACAGGTGTGCGTGTGTGTGTGTGTGTGTGAGAGAGAGAGAGAGTGAAAGAGAGAGGGGTGTAAGTGTGTGTGTGTGTGTGTGTGTATGTGTGTGTGTGTGTGTGTGTAGTACCTGATATGCCCTTCTCTGTGAAGACCAGGTCAGGCTTGACGCGGATGATGTCCTCACAGATCTGCTGGATGTACTCCTCCTCCATCTCCAGGATACGCGTGAAGTCTTCCTCACGCGCGATCTCAATGTCAGTCTGACATGTACACACACACACACACACACACACACAATCCAAATCTACCCTCTAGTTTCTCCAGTTCTGCACAGATTTACTAAGTGCACCTAGAGTGTGTGTATGAGTGTGTGTGAGTGTGTGTTTGACTATTTCTGTGTGGGTGCAACACATATTACGCTTATCCAACAGGGATCAGTCCAGGAAGACGATGCTTGGGCGTGTGTGTGTATGTGTGAGAGAGTGTGTGCGTGGGTCTACCTGTGAGTGTGTGTGTTACGCAAGAGGGTGTGTGTGTGTGTCTGTGTCTGTGTGAGAGATAGTGTGTGTGTGTGTGTGTGTGTGTGTTACCTGGCTCTCTCCCTTCTTGAACTCGAGGGAGCAGTCGAGCAGCACGATGCGTGGGTTCTGGATGAGCCTGCGCATGCGGGGGTGCGTCACGTCCTTGTTCACCATCACACCACTCAACACACACGAGTCATCAATGATGCCTCCTGGAACCTGACGAAACACACACACACACAGACACACACACACACACACACACACACATACAGTCATTTTACCTCAGTTTATATTCCAGACCACTTATTGAACATGCAGCACTTTTTCAGAGATGACATGACTGCCTGTTTGTGGACACTAAAGAGCAACAGTGTGTGTGTGTGTGAGAGAGAGAGACAGAGAGAGAGAGAAAGTGTTTGTTTCCATGCGTGCTTGATTTATTTGTGTGTGTGTGTATGTGTCTGTGTGTGTGTGAGAGAGAGACAGAGACAGTGTGTGTGTGTGTGCATGTGTGTAGGAATTTGTGTTTGTGTGTGTGCTTGATTTATGTGTGTGTATGTATGTGTGTGCGTGTATGAGATAGACAGAAAGAGTTTGTGTGTGCATGTGTGTAGGTGTTTGTGTTTGTATATGTGCTTGATTTATTTCTGTGTGTGTGTGCATACACATGTGTGTGTGTGTGTGTACACGTGTGTAAGCATGTGTGTGTGTGTGTTCTGCTTCGATCCCCACATACCTTCTCGACCTTGGCGTACTTCTTGATGTCGATCTCCTTGCGTCCGTTGGCGTCCATCTCCACGGTGCGCACAGCGTCCAGGGCGATGCTGCAAGCCAGATCTGACCAGCGGCTCAAGGCCTTAGTGTCGATCGCCGAGTTAATGATCTTTATCATCATACTCCGGTCATTCACATCCACAGGAGTACTGGGGGAAGGTGGAGAGACAGAGGGGGGGGGGAGAGAAGGGGAGAAGGGGGGAGAGGGGGAGAGAAAGAGAGAGAAGAGAGACAGAGAAACAGAAAGAGAGAGAGAGAGGGAGAGAGAGAGAGAGAGAGAGAGAGATAGAAAGAGACAGCGAGAACAGAGGGGGAAGAAGAGAAGAAAGAAAGAAGGGTTATAGCATATCACCCATTTCTGTTGCTGTTCCACTTAAAATGTACCCAGCAAATAAGAAGTTATGCCTGTAAAAAAAGACAAATTCAGCTTCTAAAAACCTTTGGTTTGAGTAAGTTAAAGTTTATTTTTTAATTGATTTTGCATCGAAATGTGTGTTTGTGTTGTTCACCTAATGTCTTGCGCTACCCTGACAACCTTGAACGTCTTAAGAATGTATGTGTGTGTGAATGTGTGTGTGTGTGTGTGTGTGTGTGT
>CM059283.1:6204784-6227284 GCA_030347295.1 Setipinna tenuifilis | reverse complement strand
AGCGAGGGGGACTTTCTTTGCCATGGGAACAGATGGTTGACAGCGACAATTGCATGGCCATATATGCCTATGCATTACTAGGGATTGCAAAACCTGGCAGTCTGACAAACTGCATTTCTAAGAACAAGTAAACAATGATCTGGAGGGCTGCACAGTGGTGTTTTATTATACCTGAATAACTGGCTACCTTTATTAACATTTTTAGTTATTTTGATGTTTATTACTATTAATTCACACACATGATGCTTGGCTGCCTTTAATTTAGGGTGACCAGATCTCTGAGATAAAAACCAGGGACATTCCCCACTTTTCTGTCAGTATCATTAAAATAAGTAATGTTTAAGCTACAAAATTGGAAACAGAATGTTTTACCATACGTTTTAACATATTTTTCCCAGGACAAACCACCAAAAACCAACATTGTCCCCCAAAAATGGGGACATTTGGTGGCCCTCCTTTAAGCATTTCTCAGCATTGTCACTTTAATCACTGGTGTCAGCATTTCTCTTGAAATGAGAGAAATAAATCAAATGGAGACGAGAGGAGAATACAAGAGAAAACAATGATTTATTACATCAAATGTATGCTTCACAGCAGTATTAACAAATAAGGCTTTCAGAAAAGCAAATAAAATGGCTCGTGCTTAAAATCACATTTTATTTTACATTTGTCTGGCAATAGCAATAAATATTTATAAATAATTTCATAAATCAATAGAAAAAAGATCAAACACAATAATGTCAACATATGTTCAAGGAAACTCAGATGTGGGGTCTGGAACTAAGCAGATAGTCTAGACAGTCGACTCTATCTCTCACACACACACAGCATGGACCGTGTTCAGCAGTTAATATTCTCTCTCTCTCTCTCTCTCTCTCTTTCTCACACACTCACACACACACACACATACACACACACACACACTGGGCAGATGTATAGATAGGAATAGGGACTTAAAAACGTGAGGTTAAAAGGCCAGACTGAAGCCAATAAGGGAAGCCCCAATGATCTCCTAAAAACAGCACTCTTCCTTCTCCCTGGGCAAGAGGAACACTCCATGGATACCCCAAAACAGTGCTCTTCCTGCTCTCTGGGCAAGAAGAACTCTCCATGGATACCCCAAAACAGCGCTCTTCCTCCTCCCTGGGTTAGAGTGAGACTCCATGGTTACAGCCTCCATGGTTACCATACAGGCCTTGTCAGTCTCCTCTCCTTATAGTCACGGTAACAGCATAATGCCTGTCCTGGTCGTTAGGGTGACTGCACGGTCCCTCTTAGTCTCTAGTTCCTCTCATGTTTACCAGCACCTAAGGACCTCAGTGTAAACACGATTCCCTTTACAGTAGTCAAAATGACAGTTGCAGTCCTTTACACATCAGACGATCAAAAGTAAAAACTTTAACTAAACAGAATGAAACAGAGAAATGGCATGATGGGAAGATGAAGACAGTAGTGCCATGAGTGGATTTCCCAGAATGCAACAGCTCTAGAGTTCCTGTTTGGCGCCGTGTGGCGAGGTTGCCTGTGTGGCCTCCTTCTTCAGGAAGTTCAGTAGGTCCTTCACCTCGCGAGGCCCCTGGACACAGCAACATCGGGACATATTACACTACAGCCTGTGTGTGTGTGTGTGTGTGTGACTGTGTGTGTGTGTGTGTGTCTGTGTGTGATGTGTGTCAGTCTTAGTAATGTGTGTGTCCTCTGTATTGAATACTCGAATACTTCTGTAGCAATGGGTCTGTATCTGGTATGTCATGTCTATCGAGTAAAATTCCTATACGCAAGGGCACTTAGCCCATAAAACTGATTCTGATTCTGATATGGGGAACTGTGTGTGTGTGTGTGTGTGTGTGTGTGTGTATGTGTGTGTATCTGTGTGTGTGTGTGTGTGTGTGTGTGTGTGTGTGTGTGTGTGTGTGTGTGTGGTCAGAAGACTCACATCGTAACGCCTTGGATCATCCTTCTTCCCCTTGGCAGCAAGGTAGATGGTGGGGTACCTACACACACACACACACACACACACACACACACACACACACACACACAGAATAAGCTTCAAATCTATTTTCAATGACAATATTTCTAAACATTACAAGGTATTTCCACCATTTACTACAAGTCTATGCCCACACACACACACACATGCACGCACACACGCACACACACACACACACACACACCATACCCAGGTACATCGTAGCCGGCAGGTACATCATTGGTCGTGGCATCCATCTTAGCAATCACAATGTGGGGCTCACTAGCCAGCTGCAGGAAATGATGGATCAACAAAAACACACATCACGCACAACCCTTTACTGTAAAAAACTGATTGACAATATGTATGTGTGTTTGTCTGACCTTTCTTTCTTGTGTGCAGGGGTGTGCTGCTGTTCCAGTCTTTGCATCTTAGTAGTGTGTGTGTGTGTGTGTGTGTGTGTGTGTGTGTGTGTGTGTGTGTGTGTGTGTGTGTGTGTGTTTGTGTGTGTGTTTGCCAACCTGTTCTGCCAGCTCTGTGTATTTGGGCTCCAGTTTTTTGCAGTGTGCGCACCAGGGGGCGTAGAACTCGATCAGGACGTCTTTGTCTGGGTCATTCACCAGCTCATTAAAGTTATCAGCCACCACCACCTACGGGTACGAACACACACACACACACGCGCGCACACACACACACACACACACGCACATGCACACACACACGCACACACACATTCTTAGAGCAATAGAATACTAACACACATACACACACACACACACACACACACACAGAGTAGCCACTATTTCGCACTAAACAGCTTAGAACAATAACACTAACACACACACACACACACACACACACACACACACACACACACACACACACACACACACACACACACACACACAGAGTAGTCACTATTTTGCACTAAACAGCACGCACCTTGACTGGTGCATTGTTGGTCGGTGGCACGGGTTCAGACTTGACGTATCTCTTCAGCCTTCCCGCAAAATAGTCCTCCAGGAACCTCTCCAGAGACTTCCCATCTCTCCTGCAAACGCACACACACAAGCTGATTATAGTATCACCACAATATAATACACACACACACACACGCGCTAGCAACACCATAACATCAAAAACATATACATTGCTAATGGTAACACCACAATATCACACACACACATATGCTAGTAACACCATAATATCACAAACATACACACTGATGATAGTTACACCACAATATCACAGACACACAAATGATGGTAAGATCACAGTATTACACACACACAAACACAGACACAGACACACACGTACGTGAACTCCTCTCTCATGGAGTACTTGTGTCCCTGTCGCGTGCGCAGGGTGACAAAGGGCAGGTCCCCCCCGTCTGACGTGCCCAGACCAAACTCCTCCTCCAGCTCGTCCTGGAAGTCTTTGCGATTGGCCACAGCAAACGTCAATCCCTCAGACGCATACTGAGATCCTACCTTCATCACCCTGGGGACAGAGGGAGTGGGAGTGGGAGTGTGGGAGTGTGTGTGTGTGTGTGTGCGTGCGTGCGTGCGTGTGTGTGTGTGCGTGTGTGTGTGTGTGTGTGTGTGTGTGTGTGTGTGTGTGTGTGTGTATGTGTGTGTATGTGTGTGTGGGGGAGAGGTGCACACAAGGAAAGGGAGAAAGTGAAAGTGATTCTTCATGTCATCAGAAGGAACTTCCTGACCAAAACTTGTCCTGCACATGAAGTGACACAGTGACACAGTAACACAGGTGGATACTAAGACATAAAGGAGAGGTCCACACACTACAGCTCCCTGATTTTAGACTTTTAGTCACGTTTCTCACTCTCCTCATTTTGGGTGTAGTGAAATGTAATGGATAATGTAACTTCTAATGTGAAAAAAGGTAACAAAATAAATACAACATCAGGGAGCTACAGTGTGCAGACCTCTCTCCTTTATGTCTTGGATTCCTTCTGTTTTTTGGTTCAGCACCTGTTTAGGGGGTGGGGGGGTGGTAGAGGATAGAAAAAACAGACAGCTAGCAAGAGAAATGGGGGGAGGTGAAGAATTTGGGGAGACCAACCAACAGAAAGACAGACATGCAGTGAAGTTAGGGGGGGAGGAAAAGAAGACTTTGGCTTGTCTTGAAGAGCCCGGTGCACAGTGCAGTAGAGTGTGAGGGCTGCAGTTCACCTGTTCCTCCAGTAGTTGGAGCCTCTGGGGTTGCGGCGGTAGTCCAGGTCATAGAAGGCCGTGAGCAGGTCCCTCTGCCTCAGCTTCTCCTTGTTCTCAGGGGTCATGTGGGGACACAACCCAAATCTGCACACAGAACAATTAGTTATTCACACACACATGCACAAATGCAGGCACGCACGCACGCACACACACACACACACACACACACACACACACACACACACACACACAAACCTACACACATTCTCAGGGTTCCCACGCTTTTTCACTGACAAAATTTCAAAACTTTTCCATGACTTTTTTTTTGACCTGAAGTGTTTTTCCACGCCTTCACGACACCGTATGTATGTAAAATTTTTGCATGCCTTTATGGCTAAAGAAATGTTAAGCCTTCGTTTTGTTGCAACCCTCCCCTCCCCTCTTCCCTCACTCTCAGCGACCAAAGACAGACAGCGCAATACTTTCGGATCCCATCAAATTACTAGAGCGGTCGGCTAGCACATATTTCGTGAAATAATAAATTATATTGCGTGAACGACCTATTAAAATTCCATGACTTTTCCAAAACTTTAATTGAATTTACAGAATTCCATGACTTTTCCAGGCCTGGAAAATGACTTTTTTGATTTCCATGATTTTTCCAGGATTTCCATGACCGTGGGAACCCTGCATTCTGGAGTCAAACTCACAAGAACACCACAACATCCTGGCACACCAACACCAACACACACACACACAGGCGCACACACAGGCCCAGGGTAAGGCTTACATGTTGTCTCTGACAAAACACACCAACACCAAAACACACACACACACACACACACACACACACACACACACACACAGGCCGGGGCAATGCTCACATGTTGTCCCTGACAACACACCAACACACACCCACACATACACAGCTCAGGAGTAAGGCTCACATGTTGTCCCTGATGAAGCGGCGTAGTGCGGCGGTGGCGATGGGGTCGGTGAACCTCACACTGCTCTCCTCAAACACACTGCTCAGGCGCGGGGGCCTAAACAGCACCACACCCCTACACACACAGGAGAGAGGGGAGGGGTCAGAATACACACACACACAGACTCATAATTTAAAGGCCAACAACTCCCCTCTCTTTCTCTCTCTGCCCTGTCTGTCTGCACCCCTCTTTTCTTCTCTTTTTCTTCCCCTCATATATGAGTCTGTAATTAAATCAAACATGAGAGACTGGCTGAAACGTCGGTATGCATTGGTATGTTGGAAACATTTTTTTTTTTTTACGTTCCATATTTACATTATGGTGGGGCAAATTCCATAACATTACATTACACTTAGCAGATGCTTTTATCCGAAGCGGCTTACAAAAAGAAGGACATAATTAGCTAACAGAGGTGTAGAGGAACACAGAATAAACAGACTACCCTCATACACACAAGGAGATACATGTGCCTTAGGTAAGTTACTTTAGCAGGGACACTACAAATTAGACTATGCAGGGCCGCCACAGTCTCGTGAATGCATTGGACACACTGTCGGTGTGTCTTACTCTGTGTCCACGCCGTGTTTGAGTCCCAGCTGCAGGTCGGTGGTGTGTCCGAAGCGATACGTGTCCCTCATGATGGCCGCTGCCCTCAGGAACTCAGCCAGCTGGGGACTGTCACTGCCGGAGAAGAACCCTGCACACACAACACCATAGTCATCACTGTTAGCCACACACACACACACACACACACACACACACATACACTATACTGTCACTGCTGAAGAAGAACCCTGCACACACACAACACCACAGTCATCACTATTACACACGCACACACACACACGTCACTGACACAATAGACTAGCATAACAGTAGTTACCTACACACTACACGCTTATAACCAGAGTTACTAACATACCAACACTATCATTACAATAGTTATTACACCACGCTGACATCACCATAGTTACACACACACTACACCAACATCACCATGGCTACACTGTCATGACAATAGTTATTACACCATGCTGACATCACCATAGTTACGCACACACTACACCCACATCACCATGGCTACTTACCTACCACACTGGCATCAAAGTTATCGATGAAGGCGTCCAGAGCTGCTTCGGTGGGCAGCGTGTAAGAGTTGGGCCCTGCATTCTTCTTCATGAACTTCACAATCCCATCTGCAAGGACACAGCAAAACCACTCAACACCAGGAGCAGAAGTAAGTAAGTACATTTTATTGTCACTAGTCACAAGTACCAGCGAAATCGGCCATCAACCCATCCAACCTAGATACAAACATACATGAATATGACAAGAGGGTGGACAGGATGGGAAGACAGGTATGTAAAAGAAATACAGCATCACATGAGGAAAGGGGAGGAGAGAAAAAGCCAACTCCCATACTGTGCTCAGAAGAACCTCATACATGCATACATGAGAGGCAGATTCATTCTTCCCACAAAGTAAAAGAGAACAATGTAGCAGCTCATTAACTCCCATTAGCTGAACATTAGCTAGTCACTTCCACACAGGATTAAAAAAAAGACATCTCCTTCCCAGAATGGGAAAGCTTTCTGTCGCTATGGCAACCACACCTGTTCCATGTCTGTGCTGCTTTGCATTCTATGCAAAAAAAAATTGTCAATGCCACTTAGCACCCACATGCACACACACAGACATACACACACACACACACACACACACACACACACATACACATACACACACATACACACACACACACAAACACACACACATGCGCACACACACACACACACACACAAACGTGTGTGTACCTGCAGTGCGGGGTCCCTCATAGGCTGAGGACTCTTCTCCACTGCGGAAGATTTTGAGAGTGGGGTACCCTGTGACCCCAAAGCGGCTGCATGTCTGTGAGTTAGAGGTGCAGTCCACCTGCAGGAGACAAAGACAGTGAAGAAATGCCCCCCAAAACAGTAGTAGATGCTTCCATAGTACAATGGTAGTAGAATGCTAACCTAGCAGGCTGTTCGAGAAACGCACCCCAGACGAGGGGAGAACAGAGAAGGGAAGGAAAGGAGATGAAGAGATGGGTGGAGAAGAGAAGACGAGGGATGAGAGAAGAGGCAGTCTACATGGGCCTAAGGGTAAAAATAAACCTCCCAATGGTGTAAATGTCTAATTGTCAACATTGCTGAAGATTTGCAGAATCTGTGAACTGCTCTGGGACTTGTAACGAAGCAACACTTTGAAGTAAACACAAGGTTGCCACGGCAACTCGGCAAGGCATACCTTAGCCAGCGCAACTGCTCCTTTGAGGCGAGAGGCAGCCAGCTCAAAGTCTGGAGCAAGCTTCTTACAGTGACCACACCTGAGGATGACCAGAAACAACAGGTTTACAATAAACAAGTTAAAAAAAAAGAAATATATGAGATTATTTTTCAGTGGAGAGCTCTTTCACAGGGGAGATCTTTTACAGAGGTCCCACTGAGAGACAGACAAATGACATCTATCTGATTTCGCACTTTGTTTTTTTTTTTTTTTCCCAAAAAAAAAAGGGGGGGGGGGGGGGGGGGGAATCATTATTTTCTGGCAAAACATTAAGCCCACCCTTCACATATAAACAGAGCCGTTAACCAGCTAGTATTGCCATGTTAAAGTATAATTTTGTGACTGCTGTGAGTCTATCTGGACATAATCCTTTAAAATTATTTGATGCAGGTTTCATCTTTTTCCCCCCACCTAGGTCCTTTGTAGTTCACTTGACAGGTGTCATATCATGTGTGAACTGGGAAATTTAGACCTTAAATCCAATTAAACTAATTTCATCTGAGCCAACGAGATCATTAGAGCACACACTTAACGGTATTATGTCAGGACTTTAACAATATTCTAAGCACCGACAGTGTTTGTTTATTAGCGTTACAGCTTGGTATTTTAGAGAGGCAATTCCGTTACCTGTCATATTGTAAGCTAACATTAGCTAACATAAGCGTGAGCTAGCGGGCATTGGCATGAACTGTCAACAGTTCCTCTCATGCTGTGTCACCGAGAAAAATAACTACATTTAGCCCAATCTGCACTGACGAAGATGACACCCGTATATCTTATTATGTGTGCTTTAAGACGGCTGAACGGACGGTTTTTTCTCACCAGGGCGCATAGAACTTCACTAGCATGGTCTCATGCTCCGCCGCCAGGTAGTCGAAGTCAATGTCCCCGAGCTCCAGAACTGCACTGCGCGCGGCGACATGAAGAGCGGTCATGAGAATGAATGACACGGATGAGGAGGTGTACAAACATATTTGTTTCATACTGCACAAGGGGTAATCTGTAAACAGAAAATAATGAAACAAAGGTAAACGAATGAACGGGACAAGCCAAGCCGCACACTCTCCCACCCCCGCTGGTACAACTGCGCTCTGATGAATCAGAGGTGGGACCAAGGCAGAATTCACCGGTAAAGAGTATTTTGATTGGTTAAGAGACGCATGCCTTGACGAGGCGTAAGCTTTACACAGGGCAAAGTCCCTGCCAGTCAAAAACGACCATGCAATGCGGTTTTACCAATTCTGAATGGCCATTATTTTCTCTATACTATAGCAATTATTAAAACTATTTTATTACCTGTCAAGAGAACCTTGGGTTCTTATCAAACCAAGTCAGTAAAGAGAGCACGTCACTGCTGTGTGCAACTAAAACTGCCAGTAGATTGTAAGCGTTGTTGTTGATTGCCTAAAATGCTGAAAATCTAGTTTCATCTAGTTTTAAAACCATTTTCTTCTCATGCCTGACTGAACAGTAAACACGCTCTATAATAACCCATTTTCAGTTGTGTGGTCTTTAATTTTTAGGCATTCCCAAATACATTTTCATCTAGATTTTCTTTCCATCTGACTTTTACTTATGTAAAGCATACCACACACTTCCGGTATAAAATGTTTTATATAAATAACCTTGTCTTTCCTTTCTATACAGAGGGCCTTAATTTGGTATAACTTGACCTCAGTGATCAACATATTAACAGACCCACAGTGACCACACCGACCACTCCACACAACCCTAAAAATAACTACAATTCCCACTTCACACAACAAACCCAAAATAACTACACTGCCCACTTCACACAAACCCCAAAATAACTACACTTCACACAGACCCTAATACAACTGCACTGGCCACTTCATGCTATCTTATCTAAAGGGACTTACACTAAACAGGGTACAGGTCCAACCTCCCTGGAGCAATGTGGTGATGGATGCCTTGCTTAGGGTGAGGGAGGGCTCTGGTTATTCTCAGTCCCTATCCACCTTCTTCCTGTCGGTGCACATACTAAACCTGTAACACTGCGATTCCAAAACCATTTCCTTAAACATTAGGTCTTATTAGCATAGTTTGAATTACATGGGGGTACTAGGATGGTACCCCCAAAAAAGACCAAAATAGCAGGGTTGGGCAGTACCAACATATTAATGTAATTAACACAGTCTCTCCCTCCCTCACCATAGTTTGAATTACAGGGGGTACTGGGGGGTATGGTACCCCCTGGTCAAGACCCAGTACCCCCCCAAAAAAGACCAAAATAGCAGGGTTGGGGGTAGAAACATATTAATGTAATTAATGTAAAATTAAATTAATGTAAAAAGGTAGTAGACCATGTAAAAAGGAGTACGCCCCAATTATTGAGGGGAAATTCACACTCTGCATATTAGGCTACCCACAAACATATCCCACACCTGCTGTGAACTTCTCTATCTGTTGTGTTTGCATAAGTGTAGAACAGGGGTATAGAAAGAAAATCATAAAATGGGTGGGCCCAGCAAAACACATAGGTTATCGTTATTAATAAAATAATCAATCGAAGGCAGCCTTCTGATTGGGTGAGCCAGGCACAGGCCAACCCCAGCCCACCCATGGCTACATCTACGCTTTCCAGTATAGCTAGTGTGTCATACATTTCCTTACATCTCCTCCAATCACTGTGACCTACCTGTTCCTCAATCATAAGTAACTTTGGACAAATGTGTTTGCTAACTGCGATGTCATGTCAAATGAAAAGTAGAATCTGCTTTTTTCAAAAGGTTCTGTGCAAAACTTTAATCGGGCAAGACAGCAATGTGTACATGACAATTCAAAAGCAGCAAATTTATTTAAAAGTGTACTGAACAATATTTTAATAGACCATGGAGAACTATGTACAGCTGCGGAGTCCTTCTGCATGATTGCGACATTATGTGAAAACAAGATGCTTCTTCTTTCAGCAAACACACTCATCCAGTAAGACAAGTGCCCTTCGATAGAAGGACGGTACAAATAAATAAATAAATAAATAAATCAACTTCGGTTTAGTACGTAAACAACTTCAACTGTCTCTCTTGTGCGTGTCATCCACAGCGAAGCCTCATAATTATCAGTCATGTCTGCTCTGATGGTTGACCTGGTTCGTTGTCTGTAAGGTGGTTGCACTCTGCCCAGCCAATAATGCCCAACAACCACCAACATTCTACATTTGGCAGTTGATGGTCGCAGTCTTCAGCAAAGATTCTAGACACCAGAGTGCTCTAGAATCTTTGGTTTTTAGAATGTTTCCAGCTGCTCTTTTTCCAAAGAGAGATAGATAAGAATCCCTCTTGGGAGTGTCAAACTCAAACAACAAACACAGAGTGATGGAACACACCAACACAACTATTGGAGTCTGTCAAAGTTTGTTGTTGGTTTTTCGGGGCAGTGTGCAACCACCTTTACAGAGGACCGTCTGACCCACAGCCGAGCCGTAATGCTGATTTCACAGCTGGCCAGCTCCACTGAGATCCATAGAACACAGACGATGTTCTGCCCCTGTCTCTGTGTCTCTTCATTCCACCAAACCCAGAGTGGGTCCATCAGCAGGTGCTGTTCTGGTTCTCGAGGCGCAGGGTTCGGTCCTGGTTCAGTCGGGTTCCTCGTCTTTTGAGTTGGAGGAGGTGTCGCTGTCACTGTCGTCTTCGCTGCAACGCCGTTGCCTGGACGATGTGTGAAACAATCGCATCAGCTCGCAGAACCGTGCACACACCTGGAAAAATATAAATGCCATTAGACACGGTGAATTCAGGGTCAGGGACGTCAATTCAAAATCCACAGTCTGCACTACAGCTTCCTCTCATTTTCAACACAGTGTCAATCTCTTATATGCAGTCCATGGTCAATCCAGATGATCAGTTACCTCACTGGCTGTCTTGTTGCCAAGCTGGGCAGAAATGGCACAGAACGTCTTCTGATTGGCCCCTTTCTGCTGACAGGCGGTAAGGATGGCCCGGTCAGCCTCCCTGTCAAACAGGAAATGAAAGTGATGTAGCATTACCCTGTATATATGAGCTAAAGGCAGGGGCTGACTTAGCATTATTGCCCGTAAATGTATATACCGGTAAACTGCATGCAGGGTCTGAATTAGTGTTATAGTTAGTGTAAATAAACTATAAGCCGTGGTTAAATGAGTGTTAAATAAATGTGTATGACCTATAGGCAGAGGATGAATTAGTGTTCATAATTGTGTATAACCTAAAGACAGGAGCTGAATTAGTGTCGTCATAAAATGTATATAAACTACATGGAGGGGTGGAATTAGTGTTATTAAAAGTATATAAACCATAGGCAGGGGTTGGATTAGTGTTATTAAGTGTATATAAACCATCGGCAGGGGTTGAATTAGTGTTATTAAGTGTTTATAACCCATAGTTAGGGGTTGATGTGTCTCCTGTTTCTACTCACCGTGTCCAGAGCACCACTCTCTCCCCAGTGGGCATGAGGGAGATGTTCTTGGCGTCCACAGTCTCGGAGTCCGGCGTTGTGTTTTCTCCACCCACTGAGTCTGGATTGGGTGGCGTTGGGTTTACTCCACCCCCCACCCTGGGGTTGGATGATGGGGTGTTCACTCCATCCACAGTGTTTGGGCAGGGTGCTGTTTTCGATCGGGCTTTAGTATTTGTGGTGTGCACTTTGTTTTCTCTGCCCATAGTCATTACATTAGATGCTGTGTTTGCCCCGCCCACAGTTACTGGATTGGTTGCCGTGTTTATCCCACCCCGTTTCCTGCGGTGGCTGGCTGGAGGGTTCTTGCTGGTGTGTCCGGACCCCTGTGAGGGGTTCTACAGGTTAGAACCACCGGTAACACTTTCTATAAAGCTTGTATTCATAGGACTCTATAAACATATTCATAAAGGGTCATCACGCATATTACAGCCATTGATGCCAACTTACCAGGTTTGCTCGTGATAAGGGCTTCCTACTGCCCAAACCATGGGGCGGGTCATTAAGGTGCTCCTCCTCTTGTGCATGGATGAGAGATCTGATTGGCTGGACGTCCTGACATTCACTCTCAGTTTCAGTTGCAAGCTGTCCATTTGACCCAGAGACCTGGGGGTGGAGCTGGTGGAAAAATACCCAGAATTCCTCAAGCAAGTGGCTGTGGTTTCCTAGGAGACTGGAGATCTGAGCTTCAACCTACAAGAAACAGAAAGCCAATCTAAAAGATGTGGACTGAACACAAGCTCAAGTCAGAATTATGGTTTTGTGAAAGTTACCACAACTTGATGTCACATTGTGTTACGATAAGACAATAACTTTAGGACCACGAAATTTCATTTTCAAGAAAGTTTCCTGAAATTTTACTTTCTCTTTTAAGTAAGGCTACAAAGCAATTGGTCAAGACATTGCTCAACCATGGCAGAATTGTGCTATACAAATACAGTTTATTATTATTGTTGTTGTTGTTGTTGTTGTTGTCGTCGGTCATTGTCGTTGTTGTTATTATTATTATTACTAATAGCTGTGTACCTCTGTGATGCTGCAGTGGCTGGTGCCCCCCCTCAGCATCCTGACCACCTTGCGGTAGAGGGCGGAGCTCTCCCCAAAGCTCAGCTCCAGCTGACGCAGGAACCGCTGGCTACGCTCAAACGCCTGCTGCTCCGCCAACTACAGGACAGGGACAGGGACAGATACAGATACAGATATAGACGCAGATTCAGACGCAGACACAAACGCAGACACAGACACAGCCATATTAGTTTTACATAACCGTATTAGTTTTATATTGTCATACAGCCATATTCATGTTATATAGCCATGTTATATGTCATATAACATGGCATGTTGTATAGCTTACTGTATATATGATGGTAGTGGCTGGTAGATTTCGGACACAAAATAACAATTTGCTGTTCAGTGGCTGGTGAATTTGTGTGTGTGTGTGTGTGTGTGTGTGTTCCTACCAGTCCGCACTGGTGTGCCTGGTCTGGGTGCAGGAAGGCGGCGAAGTCCTGCAGCAGCTCAGGGCAGTGCTGAAGTAGTGGGCGGAGTCTATGATAGAGCTCCACCCCCGTGTGCCCCCCCGGCTCCCGCTCGAAGGCGTTGAGCACGCCCAGAAACTCCTCCACCTTCCCAGGTACCCCCTGCAGCGCCCCACACACCTGCGCACAGGAAATCACAGCTCAGCTTCCTGTGACGGTAGTGTGGTAAAGCAGCCCTTCGTATTTCACTTCCTTCTTTTTGTAAGTCGCTTTGGATAAAAGGGTCTGCTAATTGTAATGTAATGTTTTGTACAGAGGGCCTGGCTGTGCTGAATTAAGAAACATTTTTCCTCCTGAAGGTGTGGGCCCGGCTGAAATTTTAAAAGACTGGATCTGCCTTGACCCAAACATTGACGTGAAGGAAGTTATGAAGCTGTTGTGCGTTGGGTTGTTAGTTAGCAACAAAAAGTCATAATCAGACTGACCTTCTGCAGGTAAGCCTGGGCGAACGCCACGTCCTTGGTCTCCTTGCGTGGGTCATCATCCAGGACTGTGTCCTCAGAGGTGTCCTCCGAAACAGGTGCCTTCCTCCCGCCCACTTCCTGCTTGTCATTCCAGCAGTCACCAGGAGGTGGCACTCTCTCCCAATCTGTTATGCACATCAAGATATGCAGAACAATAGTGTGTTATTGTATAAATGTTGTTGTAGGCATTTTTGTGTGTGTGTGTGTGTGTATGTGTGTGTGTGTGTGTGTGTGTGTGTGTGTGTGTGTGTGTGTGTGTATGTGTGTATGTGTGTGTGCGTGCATGTGTGTATGTGTGTATGTGTGTTTGTGGTGTGTGTGGTGTGTGTGTGTGTGTGTGTGTGTGTGTGTGTGTGTGTAAGGTAGCTGCTTGGAGATGTGACCTGATGTAGCGTTGGCTTTCATCAGTCTCTTCTCAGCATCACACCTCCCTTGCCAGGCCAGCAATGACAGTCTCTCGATGGTCTCCTGGTAATACACACACACACACACACACACACACATTTTAGTGCACAAATGAACCTGACAAGCACTGATGCATACACCAGACACATACCCACACATGCTGGTGTAGAAATGCAGGCTTTACGTACACAGATGTGTCTACCTAAACAAACAAGATATATGCACGCAAGCATGCACGCTCTCACACTCTTTCTCACACTCTCTCTCTCAGTCTCTCTCTCTCTCTCTCTCTCACACACACACACACACACACACTGGCAATGGACATGAAACTCATGGAGACTGGAGAAGCCCCTTGATGACCAGTGTGAACATGGCCATGTGTGTGTGTGTGTGTGTGTGTGTGTGTGTGTGATGTTGAAGGCCCTGCAACTGCTGCTCTAATGTAGGGTGCAGTGGGAGTGAGGAGTTCTGATTGTGAATGACGTCACCATGCAGTAGCTGTGTGAGCGTGGGCTTGTTTGAAATGACTGGCTGGCTGAGTGGCTGGCTTAAAGCAATGCATTCTGGACTTGAAATAGTGACGTTTTTTGGACAATCTTGTCCGAACATCACCATACCACACCTTACCCACTCATGTAGTATGGTAACGACAAGATTATCCAAAAAGGCCACCATTTTCCACTCAGCCAGCCAGTCAGTCATTTCAAACAAGCCCACTGTCTGGGAATGATGTAATGTAGCAGCACGATGACTGTGTGACGAAGTGAAGGATTCTGGGAATGGGATGATGGGACATCCACAGCTGTTCCATGTAGTGTCGCATGGCATGGCGTGACGTGGCGTGACGTGGCGTGGCGTGGCGTTAACATGTAAGATATCTAACCTGCAGCTCAGGTACTGACAATACCGACTCTTCAGATGTAGAGGACAGCGTTTCTAGAACATTCATCACCTCATCTCTGTCCTCCGACACACTCCTCTCCTCCTCCTGCTCCTCCTCTTCTCTCCTCTCCCTCTCCTGCTCCTCCTCTTGTCTCCTCTCCTCCTCCTGCTCCTCCTCTTCTGTCCGTTCCTCCGTGGCCGTGTCCACGGAGCGCGTGCACGAATTCATCTTCTGTCCACACGATTGGCCGTCTTCCCTGTCAATCTCAGTAACCATGGCATCGGTACAGCTGCTGATACTGGGGGCGGGACTCCCTGAGGACTCGGACAGCATCAGAAGGGGACCTTCATCTTCCCCACAACACCCGTCTTCCTCTTCCTCCTCCTCCTCTCTCTGTCGTCTCTCCACCTCTTCCTCCTCCTCTTCTACCTCCCATTGTTCTATTTTCCGATACTCTCCCTCCCCAGTGGTTTTCTCCTCCCTCTCAGTCTGTGCCCTCCCTCCCTCTGCGTCTCCTCGTGTCTGATGCTCCATTCTCATTGGCTGCACCTCCTTTGTGGCAGTGCGTCTTACTTCCTGCTCAACCTGTATGTCCTTCTGCGATTGGCTACTTCTCCCAGCCACCTTGGCCGAGGGTGCGGTTGCCTGAGGCAACAGTGTGGGGGGATGAACCAGTAGGCCGGGGGGCACAAGCACCAGCTGAGGAAGGGGTGGGGTCAACTGGAGACTGGGGGCTGATGGGAGTCTGGGTAGTTTGCGTAGTCCTATCAAGGCATTACAGGGCTGATGACTGACTTGATTCTTAGCCAATCCAGCGACTTTGGGAGCTATGGGAGCCAATCGCAAGCCAGAGGGCATGACCGTAGGGGTCGGACAGACTATAGGGTTCGAGACTGGCAGGTTTAAAATCAACCCACCCAGTCCCAAGGCAGGTGTGAGACCCCCAACCACTGCCCCCCCTCGCCCCTTACCAGACACCCCCCTGCCCTTCCCTGGGGGGGCAATAGAAGGAGGTGGGGGGGCACTGGCAGCAGACGAGGTCAGGCGTGGGGAGGGAGCCGGCTGGATGGCCTGCAGTTTCCCCTCCTGCCTCCAGGTGGGGGTAAAGAGCCGCTCTCGGCGGCGCGTGCGGGACTGTTTTGGGGGCGCACTGGGGGGTCGGCCGGCTGCAGGTGGGGGGCACACCCATCGGAACCCACACGGCTGCATAACCAGCCTCTCCGGCAGGGTGGGCGGGTACCGGGTACCGGGGGGGAAGCGGTACTGTCGAGGTGGGGGAGGGGGCAGGAGAGTCTTGGGGCAGCTGGAGCTGGAGGAGGAGGTAGAGGTAGGGGAGTCACTAGCCACAGCTGCCCCATCCCCGGTGCTGTTTTTCTGGGCTAACTCCTCAGGAACGGCCCCCTGCTGCTGCTGCTGGCTGCTGTGGTGCTGGACTGCCTTGTAGATGGGCTGTAGGCTTTTCTAAAGGAAGGGAGAGTAAACACACACTGATCGTAACCATAGTAACCAGAGTAATCACACCTAACCTAGATTAGGCAGCTTAATCTGAATAGTTTCCTCACATAAACCAACAACATTTTGGGACAGTGCCCTGTTACATAGCCCTTAGATTTATTTTTACTGCTAAAATGTTAGCTTGGGCTGGGTCAAGGGACTGGGTCCATTTTTTTTTATAGCACATTTTAAAAAACAACAGAATTTTAAAAAACAACAGAAGTGCTTAAGTAATGCCTGGTTAACCTGTGATTACGCTATTCCAGCTTACCACAGGTTAACCAGCAGTGGCTAATGCTAACTATCTATTTAACTTTAGCCAAATGCTAGTTGGTAAAACGGCAGCGCTAGGCGGCCATAGCGGCCCAAAGTGCCTAAGTAATGCCTGGTCAACCTGTGATTAACTGGAATAGGGTAACCACAGGTTGACCAAGCATTACTTAGGCACTCTGGCCAAACTTTAGCCAAATGCTAGCTGGTAAAACAGTAGGTGGCCATAACGCACCCAGAGCCAGAGGGGCATGCTGTTCTCATCCCTCTCCACTGGGGGGCGCTGGTCAGACGGCTCCACTCTGCGGCAGGGCTGGGGCATGCTGGGAAGTTTCTTCTGCTGGTAATAAGACTGAGAGGAAACACAGAATGGTAAAGTTAGCCCCAACTGTTTGTTTTTTTTATTCTGTTTTTTTCCCATTATTATTATTTTTTGCATGTGGACATTACAGTTCTACGTTCAGCCTTGCTGTTTGATGAGGGTAAGGGGTGGGTGGGGGGATGTGACATTTTTCATGTTGAATTTCCTCTGTCATTGTGTATATTTCTTGAAAATAAAAACAGAATATGGAAAAAAAAGTTAGCCCAGACATTCTTTTGCACTAGACACATGACAGAAAGGACACATTAGGGTCTCCATAGGGTCATGTGATGGGCTTTTAAGTCTCAAACATGAACATAAAGACTGAGAGGAAAGGCACAGAATGGTAAAGTTAGCCCCGACATTCTTTTGCACTAGACACATGATAGACAGGACACGACACATTAGTTCTAAAGGGTCATGTGATGGAAATTTAAGTCTCAAACATGAGCATGAAGTTGAAAGTTAGCCCTGACATGACCCTGTCCCTGACGGTTCTCTGTGGTTGTCCCACAATGGTGAAACAAGCTACCAGTTGCTCCGAGAGTAGGGTCCTCCCGCTCTAACTTTAAGAAGCTTGCAAAGACTGTTCTTTTCTGAGAGTACTAACCTCCACTCCCCAACACAGCAGCGCTTTGTTACTCCTTTACCTACAGTACTCTGTGTTCCTCTGTATATCTGTAGCTTGTTTATGTCCTTTAATGTAAACCACTTTGGATAAAGGCATCTGCTAAGTATAATGTAATTAGCAGCAGGAAACATATACATGACTGTCCCAATTAGTGCCAGACAGTAAACGCATGCATGATAGTCGTCATGGTGACGGTACAGGGGTAAACAGGTTCACTCTAAGAACCATCACCAGGGTCACACATTCCCACACACAGCTTTCCACTCTGCGAAAGCACATTATGCTTCTGTGTGTGTGTGTGTGTGCAACAGGTCCTCACACACACACACACAGACACACACACAGCTTTCCACTCTGCGAAAGCACATTATGCTTCTGTGTGTGTGTGTGCGTGCAAGAGGTCCTCACACACACACACACACACCGCACACACACAGCTTTCCACTCTGCGCAAGCACATTATGCTTCTGTGTGTGTGTGTGTGTGTGTGTGTGTGTGTGCAACAGGTCCTCACACACAAACACACACACACAGAAACACACACACACACAGAGAAACACACACACAGAGAAACACACACCGTGAGGACGTGGTTGGGTAGGCGGTGGCAGACGTCATAGACGTGTTTGTTTATCTCTGTGACGGTTTTGGCGCCAAGCAGGTAGTGGGCGGCCATCTTGAGAGGACGAGCTGTCCCACTGAAGTGTCTGTGACCCAGAACAATCAAGCTGGGGAGAGAAACAAGACTGTGAGAAAAGGAGAACACGGAACAGGAGAAGAATATAATACCAGTGAGTGTGCGGATGGTTAATGTAGCTGTTTTGGTCACAGGGTACCCCACTCTCAAAATCTTCCGCAGTGCCTATTAGGGACCCCGCACTGCAAGTACACACACGGGGGGGGGGGGGGGGGGGGGTTAATTCTATGTCACAAAGTTTTTACAATCAATACTGTTGATGTTGACTGCTCACTGAGTGTGTCTACATGTAGTTAGTATGTGTATGTATACACTGTATACATCAGTTTTACCATCACTGCATGTGTGTGTGTGTTTCTGTATGTGCATGTGTATGTGTGTCCTTGTTTTTGTATGTGTGTGTATACATGTGTTTTTGTATGTGCACGTATGCGTGTATGTGTGCGTGTGTGTTTGTGTGTGTGTGTGTGTGTGTGTGTATGTTACCAGTCTTCCGCAGGGGTAAAGTTCTTGATCTTGTGGGCACTGGAGGGGTGGTGGGCGGGGTCAAGGCTGACGTGTGGGAGGAGCTCTGGGTACATGAAGGCGGGGCGAGTGGCCATCACCCAGGCCAGGTGGGGCGGGATCATGGGGAAGCCCCGCCCCTTGGGACGTTTGTTTGGAGCTATTAGAACAAAAACAACCAATTAACAAACAATATTAGATGACATCACAGCTTGCCCCACCTTTAACACAGTGAATAATTACACTGTTTCTTTTACAATTAGGCAATGTCACAGCATACCTGTGCTTATGTAGTTAGGTGGTGTGTTTACCTGTGTGTATAGTTAGGTGGTGTGTTTACCTGTGTGTATAGTTAGGTGGTGTGATTACCTGTGTTTATCGTTAGGTGGTGTATTTACCTGTGTGTTTAGTTAGGTGGTGTGCTTACCTGTGTGTATAGTTAGGTGGTGTGTTTACCAGTGCATACAGGTGGGGTGGGGCCCTGTGTATATAGTTAGGTGGTGTGTTTACCTGTGCGTATAGTTAGGTGGTGTGTGTATAGTTAGGTGGTGTGTTTACTTGTGCGTATAGTTAGGTGGTGTGCTATAGTTACCTGTGTGTACAGGTGGAATGGGGCCCTGTGTATATATTGAGGTGGTGTGTTTACCTGTGCGTATAGTTAGGTGGTGTGTGCGTATATAGTTAGGTGGTGTGCTATAGTTACCTGTGCGTAGAGGTGGGGTTGGTGTGTTTACCTGTGCGTGCAGGTGGTGTGGGCCCCTGGCTGATCTCCTCCAGTAGTGAGAGCGCCCCCTGCAGGTTGGCCGCTCTAAAGACGCTGCTGAAGGAGGAGTCCTGAGCCCTCCGCACCTGCTCCCCACGCCCCGCAAACACCTCCAGCTCAGACTGGGGGGCAGAGACATAATCACCTGTGAGAATGTGTGTGTGTGTGTGTATGTAAAATAAACACCTCCAGGTCTGATTAGGGAGTAGAGAGTGTGTGTGTGTGTATGTGTGTGTGTGTGGGGGGGGTGGGGGTGGGGGTGTGTGTGTGTGTGTGTGTAAACTAAACACCTCCAGCTCCGACTGGGGAGGAGGGACGGAAACACCTGTGTGGGTGTGTGTGTGTGTGTGTTTGTTTATGTGTGTGTGTGTGTGTGTGTGTGTGTGTGTGAGTGTGTGTGTGTGTGAGTGTGTGTGTGTGTGTAGGGTCTCACCAGAAACTGCCTTGCGGTGGAGGCCTCGGTCTTCAGCCTGTCCACTGGACTGCACAGCATTACCACCTGAGTCAGAAGCTGGACATGCTGTCACACACACACACACACACACACACACACACACACACACACATTAGACTTCTGCACCCTTGCCATATTTTGGAATACATTTCATGTGCACTTAACCCAGAACTTTATGCAGAACTCAAACATCAATTAGCTGGTAAAAGTTCACATTTTGCAAAGTTAATTTCCACCCTTGGTGTGTGTGTGTGTGTGTGTGTTTCTGTCCTCACCTGTTGTACCTGCTGCTGCAGGTGTAGCTTCTGTGTGTGTGAGAGCAGCAGTGGGGGTGGGGGGGGCTCATTGTTGGGAGGGGGCCACGCAATACCGCGACTCTCCAACAGGGTGCGCCTCCGACGCAGAGCTGCCAGCTGCTCACGCACCGTACGGTAACTCTCATTCAGAACATCAGCCAGTGGGCTTTCATACCTGCACACACACACACACACACACACACACACATTAGATGTATGAGGGCTTACTGGACAGTCTTTAGAATGCTGACATCAACACCCATACACACACACACACAGGACGTATCGCGCACGCACACACACACACACACACACACACACACACACACACACACACACACACACACACACACACACACAGGAGGTGTGTGAGGGCTTACTGGACGGTCTGCAGGATGCTGACACTAGGGGGCGCTGCAGGGGGCGTGTCCTCCTCCTTGTCCTCCTCCCGCTCCTCCTCCTCCTCAGCCTCCTCATGCGCCTCCTCCTCCTCCGCCACACACACCTCCTCCTGGAACTACAGAGGGAGAGGGGGAGAGAGAGAGGGAGGGGGAGAGAGGGAGAGAGAGGGAGAGAGGGATACAGGGAGACAGAGAGGGAGAGGGGAGAGAGAGGGAGAGAGAGAGAGGGAGAGAGAGAGAGAGGGAGAGAGCGACAGAGAGATATTGTGTGTTAATGCATGCTCTCAGTAGGCCAGGCTGTGTAAGATATGCCATAGCCATAGTGTACCCTAAAATAAGGAGTTTAGGGAGAGAAAGAGAGAGAGAGAAAGAGAGTGTGTGTGTGTGTGTGTGTGTGTGTCGAAAAAAGAGTGCAGATGTGATGAGAGGTTCTCGTGTTTTACTCACAGTCTCAAACAGCTCCTCCATCAGCTCATTCACTTCCTTTTCTGGGGGAGAGAGGACAAGATGGTGAGAGAGAGAGGAGAGACAGGAAATGAGAGAGACAAAGAGCAAAGAAGGAGAGAGAAATGAGTTAGTGAGAAACAGAGAGCGAACAGCAGAGAGAAAGAGAGTGAGAGAGAGCGATAAAGGAAATGATAAAAGATCAGAGTAGACAGAGAGAGACCGTTAGAGGGACGAGCAGAAAGGAAAGAGAGAGGGGAAAGAGAGTGAGAAAGGAAATGATAAAAATATGGATGGATGGATGGATGGATGGATGACTGGATGCACGGATGACTGGATGGATAGAGGGATACAGGGATGGATGGATGGAGGGATGGATGACTGCATGGATGGATGGATGGATGACTGGATGGATGGATGAATGACTGGATGGATGGATGGATGGATGACTGGATGGATAGAGGGATACAGGGATGGATGGATGGAGGGATGGATGACTGGATGGATGGATGGATGGACGGATAATTGACTGGATGGATGACTGGATGGATGGATGGATGAAAAAGTCTGATGGCCAAATGGCGGTGTACTCACTGGTGATGCGTACGGCGCGGTCATTCCTGTAGTCCTCCTGGTCAGGCTCGTCCGTATCGGCCAGGAAGTTATACTCGGGGTCGTCATCGTCATCCGCCTCCTCTACACACACACACACACACACAGACATCAGGAGTTATTGCCATGGTGACAGTATCACTGTAATCAGGAATGAAACATTTAAAGATTTATTCATTTCCTCATTTGTTGTACATTCACTTGTCCTCTGCTTATGCAATCCTCCTTCCCGACCTGCAAGCCCCACCCCTTCCCCTTCCGTTACGGCCGCCCCCTCACCCTCATTGGTCAATTTTCACACCTGTCATCCATTTATTTAATAACACATTTCCTAATTTGTTCCACAATCCCTTTTGTTGCAATCC
>CM059283.1:6194784-6199784 GCA_030347295.1 Setipinna tenuifilis | reverse complement strand
TGTAATGGAGTAAAATTATGATTATGTAATTGTATTATGTTGTGTGTGTGTGTGTGTGGTGAGGGGGGTAGATTAATCTTAACCCTGTACTGCATGAATTTTTATTTTTGGGAGAAAAAAATTTTGCACCCTATTTCAGGGGAGCTTTGGGGTCCCTAATTATAGATCAACAATAAAATCCCCCCCCCACCACCCCCCCAATAAGATATTGGTTTGTTGCTTCAAGGCAACACTGTGCGTTAAGGGTACAAAAATACCAAGCTTTTCCATAATAAGTATTATTATTCAAACAAGGAAAATGCACAATATTATCCATGTTTTAACATTTTTATTCAACCCAGTTAACAATAATGCATACAAAAACATTGATTAATAGAAAACAATTGGCCATCCTCAAAAATAGCCTTAATAAATGAACGTATGAGGTGATATCTAGTGATTTTATCTGATCCCTCTTCATCTGCTCACACTCCAGTCATAGGCCCTTTCCTAAACAGAAGAATAAGAAAGATAATTATTTTCATTTCATTAGATTTGCAGGTAAAAACACTGACTATGGTCATTTAACCATACAGACACATCTCAAGACTTATACACACCAATGCATTACATTGCCTGAATAAAGTAGGACTAATTGCACAGTGTTGCCTTGAGGCAACGTTTGAAAAAATACTGTTTTAGCATATAAATAAACACAAAATAGGTATTTAATTGATCAAATAAGCTTCTTTGCATATTCATGCACATGCATATATTTTTTTGGTGTTAAATTGTTCAATTTAAACATGTTTAAAAGAGATTCAAATCTTACCAATTTGTGGCATGTGTCCCATGCGGCTTGACTTCCTGAAAGGACTGCTCTGCCCCCTCAAAAAAGCTCACACCCACTTCAAATCATCATTTTATTGGACAGAGATGTGTCTGGTCATAGTTTATGAAAAAAAAAGATATATTCTTTTACAGGGCCAGTGTGGGGGTTAAAAATGTGGTTTGTTGCCTCAAGGCAACGCTATGCAGTACAGGGTTAAGATTTTATTATTTAGGTTGACTTAAAGATTTTATGCACTTTAAAGTCCTAGGTTGACTTCTGGTCTGTTTAAGCTATAAAAACTGTAATGCCTGCACAAGCTGTACCAGTAAATGAAAAAAGCTCAGTTTGCGCACTCAAAAAATGAAAGGCAGAGAATTGTCCACAGCTGTTGGCCTATCACATCACCCAAGGCTAGAACCGTTGGCATTGGTCTATTCAGCAATCAGGTAATAATTTCCACCTGAGTGCTTACGTTTGTTGGACAATTTAAATGCGTCAAATGAATCGCTGCATTTAAAGATCACGACTTTGAGGAGGGTAGATTTTGGTTGATACAGCTTTTGCAATTATTTTCTTTGTGAAAAGAAACATGTTTAACTTCAGGGGCACACCAAAAACTGCGAAAGCATGCCTGCGCATGCCACTGACCCCGGAACGGATCCCGACCTTCATTATTCCACCGAAGGTAGTACAGACTCGATCACCAAGAGCCCACCACCATAAAGACACGGACTGCACGCAGCTGCTGTCCCCTGAACCCTGTGCCAGCCCACAAAGGCGAGGAGGACCGACTTCTCCATCCTTCGCCTTGTCAGGCCGGTCACCTTCCCCGAGGTTGTCCAGATTTTCACCTGCACGTGTGGTTAGACCACCAGGGCATGCGTCCAGGCAAGACTCAGAGGACCGAGCAGACCTGTCAACGCGCGCGGCACTGAGTCTGCAGCATGTGGTGAAAATCACAACCTCGTATGGATTCCGAACCTTGGCGGAGAGCCCCCACGTGCGGCGACGGGAATCGCTGTTCCATGGAGCTTCCCCTTCTAACGCCAGCCATCAACCATCCGCCAGCCCCGGTACCATCTCTGGCAGCAAGGCTTTGGCCGGAGATGAGGCCTCCGCTGGGTCAGCTGCTGCTGAACGACCCCTTACCCCAGCAGAGAGCCGTGCAAAGAAGAGCCCAAACCCCAAGGCCGTCTTGAAGTCCACCAAAACCACCCTACAGATGCTCCTGAAGAAACATCGTGGGGCTTTGAAGACCCCACAACGCCACAAGGGACCTTTGCCCTCCTCAAGTCCATAGCTGTATTTGTATAATCGTTTTTATTTGTCTTATTTTATACATTTAAAGTTTTTTTATACATTTTATTAAATTCTCTTTATTCTTTACCCTTGTTGCTCTCGGTTCTTGTCTTGAGAACTTGGCCATGGCTTGCATGCTTTATTCCTGCTGAGCAGCACTATGTGGAGGGTAAACATGAGTTTGTTAACTTCTCAATTTTCAGGATATGTTTATCCAGCTCTTAATAGGGTGTGTTTGATTTCACCTATTAATAGAGCATATGCTAATACTAGTGTACACACCAAATACAACTTCTAACTTTACAACATCACCCTACATCCTCTGTTATATGCACAGTTTAGGGGCCCTTTAATACCAATGGTATTGTTTAAACATGTTTGGAATGTCTTAAAACACCTGCTATTGGACATTGGAGTGTAAGTGTATTTGGTTATGGCTGAAGGTGAAACAGCACTGGGTAACATCAAGACAAAATGGATGGTGGTGCATCTGCTCTTGTGCAATACTTCGGATAAGTTGACCATCAGGTAACTTGAAAAATAATTTAAAATTGCCTGATATTGGTTCTGACAGAAACCTTGCACAATAAATTGGCTCTACTGCGAGTTAGGACAGTTTGCAGGAGTGCTTTGTTTTTCTAAAGTTGGTGACCCTGTTGACCTCTGACACACCTGTCCAAAGGAGATGTGCTAAAGTACTTCACAGGTGCTGTGTAACATCAAGACAAAGAAGGATGGTGGTGCATGTGCTTTTGTAATATGTGGGACAGCTCCTGCAGGTGAATGAATGCATGGTGAATCTGTCCTTCAGTGGGTCTGTTGGTGTAGGTCAGTTTCCTAACTGCAGTATCCTTTCAAGAACATCATATATAAAGGTCTGTGTCTCTATCATGCCTTTAAAGTCTCTTGCAAGTGCATGTAGCTGTGCAGCGTTTTGTGACTAGTTCAACAGCATCCTGCAGTAGACCTTGTCATCAGTGTGCGTGAGACAGTGGGCTTGTTTGAAATGACTGACTGGCTTAAAGCAATGCATTCTGGCCTTGAAATGGTGACATTTTAAACACCCCCTCCAAACGTCACTATACCACGTGTGGGTACGGTGACGTTCGGGCGAGATTGTCCAAAAAGGTCACTTTTTTCAGGTTCAGAATGCATTGCTCTAAGCCAGCCGCTCAGCCAGCCAGTCATTTCAAACAAGCCCACAGTGTTTGTGGTAGATTGTCATATACAGCAGTGCCCACATTCATAACAACACTACTTCATATATACAGAAGCCTTTGCTTATACACCCCCAACACACACACATACACACACACACACCATCTACAGCAGCACTCATATCTACATTACTCCCTCCTATCTACAGCATTACATTAAGTGCTTAAGTTGGCTGTTGCAAGGAGGGGGAAACCTTTACTCACTTTACTCACAGTGGTCAATATATCACCCTATTGCATAACTATAAATACTGTAGCAGAGGGAGCTCAGCTACAGTATCAGGAGGGGAAGCTGAGCTGAGCTCCAGAGGACTCTGGCCTAATTTAAACTCTACATGATTACATTACATGTATAGCATTTAGCTGACACTCAGTCTACCCTGGAGGAACGGGGGCTAGATGCCTTGCTTAAGGGCACTTCAGCCATAGCTGCTACTGGTCTAATCCTATTCAGTGACTTATGCTAAGCTAACAGCGAAAGGGCTAATGTCAGATCTGCAGATCGGCTGAATGGATTCAAAAACAGCAAAACTCAACTGTTTAACTCTAAGACAGTTGAAAAATGAGCCAATTTCACAAAAAGTGCAGTGTTCCTTTAACTTACTTTACCCCTAAATTAAACTGAGATTCTGTACTACTGTAATCTTTATTATTTGTGAGTATTTGTGCATATGGAACAGGCATAGACAGCTTTTAGCCCTTTTTTATTAATATCATAATCATTTGACATAGTTATGATCTTTTTTATGAAAATATGTCAGTAGAAAGAAATTTTCTTTAAAAAGTCTGTCAATGTGTGAGTTCATCATCTGTACAGTCCCCTGTGCCACACACCACTGCAGCTCTGTGGTAAAAACTAACCAATGACAAGGGAGATCCTCCGTGTGAAAATCCATTGCCCCGCCTCCCCGTTAGGAAACTAACCAATGACGAGGGAGATCCTCCGTGTGAAAATCCATTGCCCCGCCTCCCCGTTAGGAAACTGACCAATGACAAGGGATATCCTCTGTGTCAAACTCCATTGCCCCGCCTCTCTCCATGGGGATGGCCAACCAGGGCAGAGAGAACAAAAAGAGGTGGTGGGGGATTGGCGGTGGGGGAGGGAGGAAGGGAGGAAATGAGGATATGTCCATTGTCAATATCATCCCACAATATCAAGAGTCCCTTTTCCCTGACTCCTGGGGTTGAAGTTGAAGTACTGTATCAGACCTTCGTATCTGCTGCTGCTGGCGATTTCCTGTAGTCACTACGCGTTGAACTCTGAACTCTGAACTCTGCCTACGTGTCCAGGGGCAGTGTGGACTTTAAAAGAGCCTGGGCCGTCTAGTTTTTATTTATTTTCGTTTAAAAAAAAGAGGTGTGCTGACCAACCACAGAGGGGTTGAGACATGAACCCTGACCTCTGTGGTTGTCATGGGAGACATTTCCTTATGGTCTGTCCGTCTGTCTGTGTAGCTGTCGGTCTGTCTTGTCTGTCTGTCTGTGTTCAAAGGGGCGGATTCTGGACTTGTTCCACACCCATCCCATCTCCATGTGTTTTTCCCCCCCAAAAGTCACACCCACTAGCTCCTTGCCAGCCAATGAGCAGGAGAGAGAGGAGGAGCTTTTGTCTGGCTCTAGCCAACCGCATCTGAGTCCAAGAGGAAGTCCCTCCCCCTCTGTAGTGGGCTTGT
>CM059283.1:6169784-6182284 GCA_030347295.1 Setipinna tenuifilis | reverse complement strand
TTTATTGGTCTGATGTAATGTTCTATTTTTGTTTTAAGACGCTGAATTTTGGGGTTTCATTGGCTGCAAGTTGTAATAATCAAAATTCAAGCAAACAAAGGCTTGGAATATTTCACTTTCTGAATTGAATTAATGAAAAAAGATTAACAATAAGTTAATAAAAAAAATAATAAAAAGTAATCACTGGGAAAGATACTCCATCAGATCCACAATTTTAACCTTGTTTAGTTCTAGACGAGAAACTTTTCAAACCTAATACTGAATTCAAACCTAATACTGAACCCTGTGTGTGTGTGTGTGTGTGTGTGTGTGTGTGTGTGTGTGAGTGAGTGAGTGAGTGAGTGAGTGAGTGAGTGAGTGAGTGAGTGAGTGAGTGAGTGAGTGAGTGAGTGAGTGTGTGAGTGTGTGAGTGTGTGAGTGTGTGAGTGAGTGAGTGAGTGAGTGAGTGTGTGAGTGTGTGAGTGTGTGAGTGTGTGAGTGAGTGTGTGTGTGTGTGTGTGTGTGTGTGTGTGTGTGTGTGTGTGTGTGTGTGTGTGTGTGTGTGCTCACCTTCTCCCGTAGCAGGCCGATGCAGAAGTCCACCTCCTTCTGCCTGAAGGGGGCCAGGTTGGGGGTGCCATGGTCCACCATCAGACGCAGGTACGTGTACACAGACATGGCCACCAGCATCCCACTCTTCAGCACCCACTCTCTACACACACACACACACACACACACGCACACACACACACACACACACACGCGCAGACACACACACACGCGCAGACACACATGCAGACACACGCGCACGCAGACACACACACACGCAGACACACACACACACGCAGACACACACACACACGCAGACACACGCACACACACACAGATGAGAATAAATACATACACACACGTCAAAGTAGTCGATCAGCTCATTAGGCATAATGTTATTGACTGGTCCCTTAAAGGTGAAGTCATCCATCTGTGTTTTCAAGCTAAAGCTTTCCACCTGTCTAATGTCAAAGTAAGCCAGCTGTCTAATACAAGGTTAAGTGGGCCTAGGTGTCCTTAAAGCAGTGGTTCTTAACCTGGGTTCGATCGAACCCTAGGGGTTCGGTGAGTTGGTCTCAGGGGTTCGGTCGAGCCTCAGTGGAACCGTTAATGCACGGTTCATTTTGTGCACCAGTACAAAAATCATATATATATATTTTTTATTTTTTTATTTTTACTAAAGAAGGGTTCGGTGAATGAGCATATGAAACTGGTGGGGTTCGGTACCTCCAACAAGGTTAAGAACCACTGCCTTAAAGGGAAGGCGATGCAGGTGTTGCTTGTACTCACTTCTGCTCAAGCAAGATGTCCAGCACACTCTCAGCCAGCCATAGGTTCTTACTGGACACGTCTCCTCCTGTAAGCGCACACACACACACACACACACACAAAAATGTCTGTAAAACACTTCAGAAAGTATGCATCCACATGTGCATGTGTGCACAAATGTGTGTGAATGTGTGTGTGTGTGTGTGTGTGTATATGTGTCTGTGAGTGAGTGAGTAACTGTGTGTGTAAGTGAGTGAGTGAGAGAGTGTGTGTATGTGTATGTGTATGTGTGTGTGTATGTGTGTGTGTGTGTGTGTGTGTGTGTGTGTGTGTGTGTGTGAAAGAGTGTGTGTGTGTGTGTGTGTGTGTGTGTGTGTGTGTGTGAAATAGTGTGTGTGTGAAAGAGTGTGTGTGTGAAAGAGTGTGTGTGTGTGTGTGTGTGTGTGTGTGTGTGTGTGTGTGTGTGTGTGTGTGTGTGTGAAAGAGTGTGTGTGTGTGTGTGTGCACTGACCTGCGATCTGTTTCATGAGGGTCATGAGGACTCCATCAGCCCCAATAACGCCACTCTTCACCAGCTCCCTCACCACCCACACCAGCTACGCACACACACACACACACACACACACACACACACACACACACACATACACACACACACACACACACACACACACACACACGGATAGAGGGAGGGGGGAGGGGGGGAAGGGGAGAGAGAGAGAGACAGAGAGTGACACACACAGACAGACATAGAGAAAGGGTGTTGGAGGGAGGGAGGGAGGGGAGAGAGAGAGAGAGAGACAGAGAGAGACACACACAGACAGACATAGAGAGACAGGGCGAGAGGGATGGAGGGAGGGAGAGAGAGAGAGACACACGCACAGACAGACAGACAGACAGACAGACAGACAGACAGACAGACAGAGAGAGAGAGAGAGAGAGAGAGAAAAGAGAATAAGTGTTATGCATTCATTAAAAATTATTACAATGTCCCTACTGTATTGCAAACATTACTATGCAATAAGTATGTTTCCATAACATAAATTCCTCCCATCTATAAATTGTACTCACTGCTAGACTAAATGCATCACCTTACTACCGCCACCAACCTACAGCATGTTTGACTGGGCAGTGTGACAACTTTAAAGGCATCTGTCTCAGGTTTTATGTTCACATAGTTACTGCACTTTGGTACTGCACGAGTTCTACCCTCTGGTTTAGCACATAATTTACAACCTATTACTTTACTAATCATATGACATTATCATATTACATGACTATACTGAACTAATTTTATTACACCCCCACATTACTGCTCATCGTACACCCCCACACTTCCCTGATCATATTGCAGACTTTACTCGTTATATGAACCTCATACTCTACTAGTTATATGACCCCCCTCACACTCACTCATACACACACACACACACACACACACACACACTCACACACTCACACACTCACACACTCACACACACACACTTTATTATTAGTCACATCACATCTCATACTTAAGTTGTCACATTACATGCTCATATTTCATTAGTCATTAAAAAAACAAACCCACACCACACACTTACTTCTGTGTATTTGCTGGTCTATGGTAACTGGAGTCTATTACAAGGCATCTCACAGCCATAATGTACTGGCACGTTTTATGCTCTGTTGTTGTAAATTTCAGCTTTAAAAGCACCTTTCCCTTTAAAGGCACACCAGTTTGCAAAGTGAGAAGTACTGTTGGCCAGCATTTAGCTCGTAAAGGTGAATAGGGAAGCGCTGAAATAATTTTCTAGGACATTTAAATCTCTCTCCCGTTTTAACTATCAATCTGTGACTGGAGTGTAAGTCTATTGGGAAAGGTGTGTGTGTGTGTGTGTGTGTGTGTCTATCTGTGTGTGTGCTGTGTGCATGTAGTTGCCTGTGTGTGTGTATGTGCCTGTGTGTGTGTGTATGTGCCTGTGTGTGTGTGTGTGTATGTGCCTGTGTGTGTGTATGTGCCTGTGTGTGTGTGTATGTGCCTGTGTGTGTGTGTATGTGCCTGTGTGTGTGTGTGTGTATGTGCCTGTGTGTGTGTGTGCATGTGCCTGTGTGTGTGTGTGCATGTGCCTGTGTGTGTGTGTGTATGTGCCTGTGTGTGTGTGTGTATGTGCCTGTGTGTGTGTGTGTGTGTGTGTGTATGTGCCTGTGTGTGTGTGTGTGTGTGTGTGTGTGTGTGTGTGTGTGTGTGTGTGTGTGTGTGTTTTAGATACCTGCGTGCGACAGACGTCCTGCAGCTTGAGGAACTTCTCCATGAGGATCTGATTGATCTTCATCAGGATCACATTCATCCCGTCGCGGTTTACCAGCGTCAGGTCTCGGTAACACTGACCCACACACACACAGGAGAGTAGAGTGTTGAATCACTTTGAGCTACATCTTGTATGAATTGTGCTATACAAATACAGTTTATTATTATTATTACCCATATATCAAATATACACATCTACACATATATCACCTATACACATTTATCCCCTATACACATTATAAGCATACACAAACATGTGCATTGATATTGACAGCAAATCCACAGCTTGGAAGGTGTAAGGACATGAATATCAGTATGTATTAAAGAGAGAGAGAGAGAGAGAGAGAGAGAGAGAAAGAATGAAAGAGAGAGAAGGGGAGGTGGAGAGAAAGAAAAGGGGAAGAGAGAGAAGGAGAAAGAGGGAGATGGAGAGGGAAAAGACCGAGAGAGAGAGAGAGAGAGAGAGAGAGAGAGAGAGAGAGAGAAAGACAGACAGAGGAAAAGAGGGAGATAGGAAATCATTCCTACCCGCTGTGCCTGAGTTGGCTCTGTGAGCAGTAAGGTAAAAAGACCCAAACACACTTCTTCATGCTGCTGAGGACCCTTACACACCTGTATTGGGATGGGGGGGGGGGGGGGGCACAGACTTATAAGGTACACTTCACAATCATTCAACAGCCAGTGTACTGGGATAAGTTACAGAGTATACTGAGGAAAAACGGTCTACTGGACAGAGCTATAGATAGAAACATACAGATAAAGCAATTGTCTTCTGAGAGAATTTACACCCAGGAGGATACTGTGCAAAGGATAATGTGTGTTCTAGGAAGAGTTAGTTGGGAGGAGAGAGAGGTCATGCTCACATTACAGGGGGTGCTGGGGGATATGGTACCCCCTAATCAACACCCAGTAACCTCCAAAGAGACAAAAAACAGCAGGGCTGGGGGGTAGCGACATATTCATGTAATAATGTAAAATTTAAAAGGTAGTCCCCCCTGTAAAAAAAGGTGGTACCCCCTAAATCATGGAGGAGTAATTCACACTCTAAGAGAGATGAAAGTCAAACTTACATGGGCGGTGATGGCATCATTGGCTTCTCGTTCTGATAGGGCGTTTGTCATAGAAGTGACAATCCCGACGCATCTCTCCAATCGCTACAACACACAAGCAAAAAGTTACTTTGCTATCATATCATTGGAATACAAATAATGCAGCTTGTCTATAACTGACGTGAGTCACGTCTTCAGTGTTGGCTGCGGAGCTAAGGCTTCGTGCATCTCGCATGTGGGGGTTTGGCTAATGCTCTGTTTCTGCGATGCACTATCCTCATGACAGGCACCCCCACTCCCACTGGATATTTACGACAAAACAAACACCATGAGTGCCCCCCTGCACCTCTCTCGAATGTTTGCGGCGTATACTTATGTGGTGAAATGCATAACTTGGGGGCACAAGTCATCAGTGTTTCGATTTCTTATCTGTACAACTTTCCACGTTTCCGATTCATCCTTCTGTACAGCAAGCAGGCTAACGTTAACGCCACATTCGCCAGTTTCGCCCATTACAGCCTCATAGTGATGTGGACGTATTGCAGCTAGTTATGGTATGAACTGTTTCTTAGCAGCGGCAGCCCTAACGTTACCTCCTCCAGTTCATCTTTTGCATCCAGGGTCGTGGACACCAACAGGCGACCCTGTGGTTTCCCCTTTGCCGGTGAAGGCTCCATCGCCTCCCGCCTCGTTTCGCCCAACCACAGAGGACTTCAGAGGTTATGCCTAGCGTACAGGGGCCACTGTTGACGTGTTTCTTTCTATCTCTGCGCGTTTCTTTAACTTAATTGGCCTTTGGCGCTCACTTCAGATTCTCTTTAGCACACAAGGTGTGTTTATAATTCGGTTTCGCCGCCTCCTTGCGACCACTCCAGTGTTTTCGCCAGTGTCCGACTACAACAATTCAACTTCCGTAGGACATGGTGGCCTAGCGGAAGTATTCGATTCGGCAAAGGAAAAGGCGGTGCATGTAGGCCATTTATACAAATCATAACCGCTTCTCATTTGATAGACGATGACTTCAACCAATGGCAGCAAACAGCAAGCGGACGGTTTGTACAACGGAGACGTGAGAAACCAATGGAAAGGGGAACCATGAGGATTGATAAATCCATTGTTGAGGCCATTATGTATCATCCTTTCACTATTAACGATGTAATTTGCAAGTATAACATTTCACAGTACTTTACTTGGGCTAAAACGTAGTATTTTGAGCCTGGACACTTAAGGGTGAATCAAAGGGAATCGAGTAAGAAATGATACTGAAATACCCAGGCAACAATGTTCTACTTCAGCCTGGTTTATCAAGAGGCGTGTGTTGGGAAGACTGAGCACGCGATGGCGCTGTTTATACAGCTAAACAGACATGCAGCATTTCAACAAGAGCTAAAGTTTTAACATCACACCTGCACCTCAACAGTAGTCAGTAGTCGGCGTCGCATACAGACATTACATCACATTACATTGCATTTGGCAGACGCTTTTATCCACAGCGACTTACAAAAAAGGAGGACATAAGCTGACAGAGGTGTAAAGGGACACTGAGTAAGCAGGCAACCTTTATACATACAGGGAGGTGCATGTGCCTGAATACGTTTCCCGGAGCAGGGGCACTACAGACATGCATACTCCCACATGGGGACAGAGAAAGAGAGACAGACCTGAAATACCCTTGAGTTTCTGCTCTCAGCCCAACCCAGCTCAGAGGACTTTCCCATATGTTAGACTATAATGCATTAGGTAAAAAATCAATTTTGTCGTATGTATAAATAAATGACATTACATTAATCTGAAAGAATAAGAATGAAATGGAGTGGAAAGAATAGAAAAAATGAGGCAACGGTTTCATAATGAGGCAACTGTGAAATACTGACATAATGATTAACACTTGTCTATTTCAGCTCACCTCATATGTAAATAACTCATAAATAAGACAAGGTAATACATTATTTCTCCCTAGGGACATTCAATATTTACCCTCAGTTGAAATAACTGTAACTAATTCAAACTAAAAATGTGTGTAAACATCCCTTATGGGGCATCAGGCCTGATACTTATACTGTGCCTTCCTGGCAAATCTATTGGAGGCTTTTGTAGTTCAGGCCCTCTCCCTCTTCTCACGCTGACTAAACGATGTGAAAGCAGTTGATGTATCAAGGTTATTTTTTTCGCCTAGAAAAAAAACTCAAAAACTCAGCAACACTTCAGCATTTCATAGAATTTGTTGTAGAATTTTATTTTACAATATGTTGAATTTTAATATAATGTCAAGGTACCACAGAATCACACTTTCAATGTTTACTAAGATAAAATAATTCTATGAACAAAACGTTCATAACAAAATATTTAGTTTAAGTGATGATGCCTCTCGTTACAAATCAATACAACTGAGATATCTATTCTAATATTTTAGAATTGAATTCTTTAAAAACAACAGGGACAATAGTAACACACACACACAAACACACATACACACAAACACACACACACACACACACACACACACACATGCACGCATATGCACAAAGATATTTACACAGGCAGCCACATTCATGAAAGTGTGTGTGTGTGTGTGTGTATGTGTGTGTGTGTGTGTGTGTGTGTGTGTGTGTGTGTGTGTGTGTGTGTGTGTGTGTGTGTCTGTGTGTGGTGCCTATGCAGGCTGTTTGAGCTGCAAGGGATAATCGTTACCCAACATAAAATGACCTCCGTTTAGACCAGAACCCTTATCCAATATGCAACCACCCCTTATTGGACACACACCCTCACCTAATATGTAATAATCTGCTTTTAAACCTGAGACACACAGGCGTAGTGCTGCAGATCATATCCTAATGCAATTTTATATACAAGGCCACACTATACACACATCAAATCCATATGTCACATACATGTCATACACACACACACACTACACACACACATTATGCAAACATATACACACCATCGTCATACACGCATGCTCTTAGACAAAGCAATAGTTGTCCCCACACCTAACTGACACGTGTGGATCAGGCTGATAAGTGTGTGTGTGTGTGTGTGCGTGTGTGAGAGATATGTATATGGTGCAACCACAGGCTGGGGTTAGGGTTTTGAGGTCGTGCCACCCTACAGTGCCAGTGTTGCAGAAGTCGCAGGAAGTGGCGCTTGCAAAAGAAAGGCCTGTACAGATGTATACCTTTATGTACAAACGTGCTGATGTCATAGCAGCACTTGCTTCACCGTCATGTCACGCCATCCTCACTCACACACACTTTATCGTGCATGTACACTACAGGCCAAAAGTTTGGACACACCTTCTCATTCAGTGCGTTTATTATATTTACATTCTAGATTCTGACTGAAGGCATCAAAACTGTGAATGACCACATATAGGCTAGAATTATGTACTTAACAAGAAAGTGTTAAGTTTGAACTTTTTTGTTAAGTACATAATTCCACGTGTTCATGTATAGTTTTAGTCAAGAAATAGCCTGAAATGCTAGCCCTACGTTGTGAAAGAAATAGAAGAAGAAGGGAGAAATAAAGAGACGTTATTACCACGTTATTAACCTTATCATACCCTACTGCATTATCATTCCAATATTCCACCATCCCATTATCAATACTATACTGCCCTACAAATGCCAAAACGCAGTTACTACAGACTGGATATTAACTTTATAACACCTCCTTGCCTAGCTTCTTCCTATTAAGAAAGTACATGAATGCATCACCACTATTATACCTACAACATGTTTGACTGGGCAGTATGAAAACTTGGAAGGTATTTTTTTCAGCTTCAATGTTGGCGCAGTTACGGCACTTTGCCTTTGTAGGGCAGTATAATTCTGAGGCAGAACTCTTACAGGTTTTTTATCGGTTTTATCTAAACAGCGGAATTTTTTGATGATTATGATGTGCACTTCCTTAGCAACAGGTAGGCAAGCTGAACAGCCAATCAAGTTAAGTTGCTTTGCTTTTCTCTGCCACTAGGGGTGTATCTCCAGGGCTTAACCCCAAAGAGACCCAAATATCAAAGAAAACTACAAAAATTGTTGTAGGAGGCATATGATGCAGAAATCAGTGTTTATTCTCAACACTGTCCAGTGCTGTCCAAATCAAATCAAATGCATTGTTTCGTGCGTAAAGAATTGTTTCAGACAATCACCAATTTCACTGCATGTCCTACTCTACCCAGCATGTCTATTCCCAAAAAAACCATCCTTGTATCCTTGCATTCCAATGAACAAAGTGCAACAAGTTGCTGTACTTCAAGGCAGGTTCGCAGGTCGTATGACTTTGTTGCCAGGTAACCGAGCCTATTTACACAATCTACCATCCAATAGCATTGCAGAACTGAACAATTAATAATATAAATGTGGTTTTAAAAAGAAAAAAAGTGGAGGTTTATTTTTGTACAATTAAATGTAATGTTGTAATATTATATCCTATGTGGGCCTATTGTCCCCTCTCTAAGCAGCTCCTACTAAAACCCAATTGGGAAGAAATGTGTGTTAAGGGCACATGGGCATTGTTGTGAAGTCCTGCAGAGACTCCCCCATCCTACAGGTGGTGCTCTTGGGCCTACTGGTTACCGGTGTACATGCTAATTTAGTAAGACAGACAGCAGTTACAGACATGAAGCAACCCAGTCACAACAGAAACCTAGGAGCATATGTGCCCTGTGAAAGCAAAGCCAAACAGAACCCCCACCACCACCACCCTAACGTACCACTGTGGACTTTGTCCTGAGCATTACTTTAGCTGGCACTTTAGCTGGGTGCTAATAGCTGCACTTAGACACCAGGCCAATCTGAGGCTGCTGGTGTAGTTGTTGCTAGCACCCACTAGCCCAAATACGTATAGGAGAAAACTTCAAACATGTTTTAACCTGTTAGATGATTATGTAGGAGATATTTGATGCAGAAATCAGGTGTTTTTTGTTTGGTTTTCAGTGTGTTTTGATATCCCAAATCCAAATACCATCCCAAATCCAAAAAGGAAGAAAATGTGAAGGTTTATTTTCTAGGATTAAATGTGACGATTAAATGTGTGATGTTAAATGTTGTAATATTACACCACAGGGCTAGTGGGGGCCAGCCATGCTGCTAAGCTGACGTCAGAGGGCCTTAGCCTCACTGTGGTGGTGGATGGATGACTAATTCAAACTGAAAATGTGTGTAAACAACCCTTATGGGGCATCAGGCCTGATACTTATACTGTGCCTTCCTGGCAAATCTATTGGAGTAGGCTGCTGGTGTAGTTGTTGCTAGCCAGAAGGCCCTTTAGCCTCACTGTGGTGGTGGAGGATGGATCACTGTATACTATGTGCATGTTTATTTTCCATCGGCTTTGCTTCTCTCTGCTGACGAACCACTGGAGGTCTCTGTCGCAAGTCACAAAAGACACAGAACAGATTCACTCACTTCACTCCTTATCGTGCTGTCGGCTTAAACCAAAACATAAACAGTCTGCTGTCTGCTGTGTCACAGGCTATATTTAACACGGTAGAAAAAGACCCAGAGTATGTGTCTGTGAGAAAATTAAAACTTAAGTGAGTCTGAGTCTGTCTGCCCTGATCTGATTCTGATCTGTTGTGTCCAAATAAAGAACTTACACTCCTTGCTACCTAACTAAATAAATACTGTCCTTGTCATTAGCTGGTGTGCTGTACGATGTTCTTCCCAAGATAAACACACCGCCAGTACTGCAGTCTGTTTGGTGTCTTCTGTCTTCATCTGGCTGGGCCGGTACAGTGTGTGTGTGTGTGTGTATGTGTGTGTGTGTGTGTGTGTGTGTGTGTGAGAGTGCGTGTGTCTAGTGTGTGTCTAGTGTGTGTTTGCGTGCGTGTTTGCGAGAGTTTCAGAAATGTGGCCCTCCTGTCCTGTGAGGACACCGGTATGATTTGAGTTGATTCCCAAACATGACCCCACTTTTAGGACACCGGCGTCTGCATTACGGCCAATTCATAGTCCAGCCGACAATGTCACTCGACAGAATAATAATAATAATAATAATAATAACAACAACAATATCAATCTGCATTTGTATAGCACATTTCATACAAAGTGTGCTTCGCAGTTTGACAAAAGAAACACAGGACAGAGATACACGTGACATGCTTTGTTATAGTCTGGATATATGTCTTAAAAGAGACAAAAGTACTGTGTGCCTGTGTGTCACAGGGCTTGTCACATATATCAAAAACTTTGAAATGGTGCAGACGTTGTCACCACTCCAATTGAATCACAACACAACGTTCTGCTTTTTGGAGTGTTGCTTTGATCATGCATAACATGCGTGCTGGTTGGAATGGGTTTAAAGAAGTGTTCTATTTCAGATTTTTTTATTTTGTCACCGGCACGGAACTATGAACACCTCTAGCACCACAACATCTGTTAACAACTTTATTTTTTCTGTTGAGCGATACTTGTCGTCTGGACTATATATTGGCCTTAGAAGTGGGAAGGTGCACACATCTAAAAATAATCTAATGCGTTCCAGGCAAAGGCAACAACACTTCAAGACCAAGGAGGCCTACACACACACTCTCTCTCTCTCTCTCTCTCTCTCCCTCTCTTTCTTTCTCTCTCTCTCTATACATATAAGACAACATTGCCTTGTTGTTTTGTCTAACTAATAAACTTTGGAGCATATACAGTGTGCAGACCAGTGCCTGCCACATAACACAAGGCCAAAAAGGATCCAAGATTCAACCTGAACATCAGAAGTCCCAGAAGCACAGAGGAATGATACTGTACAACATTTCATTTTAACACCAAACCTACTGCATGTGCTAATGCTGTTAATTAATGCACATATTACAACAAACATAACATTGGTGTCTGCATTCTTCTACACATACATTTAAATTTCTGTTTAAATCAACACATTTTTTTTTTTGAAATTAGGTCACACTTTGTTTTACTGTCCCTGTTACATCAGATAGGTACAGTGTAACAAAGTGTGTAACAATATGTAACATTATGTAATTACACTGTACCTCAGGGTTAGTGTTGGGTATGTACAATGTAAGTACACAATATTACATGTTGTTACACGTAGATACACTAAAAAAAGGAACCATGAAATAAAGTGTCACCACTTAAATTATTTATAAGCTACACTCTATGGCCTTCTCCTTAATCGATTTAAGACTCATTTTCTCCCTTTCTCCATTAATGTCTGTACTCCTGCTGAGGCATCGCTGCCCCTGTATCACGAAATTCAGCCTATAAGCACTGCGTCTCATCTGACTGCAGGTCATCAACAGTTCAGATTCATTTGGCCTGTGATCCACTTCCCCCTCCTTCAGGGAGGCGTGTCTGACAGATTTAGCTGTGCTGGGGGTTATGCAGTAAAACACCTCCAGTGAGTCCCTCGGTCGGTCTCTTCATGGTGTGAAATGGGTCGGGTCAGGGCTACACTGAAGTCAGTGGAGTTTGTTTTCCTGCTAGAATGAGACAGAGAGATAGACAGGGACTTTTCCGCTTTCAGGAGCCACCATGTCCTTATATTGTAGATTCCTCATGTTCTAGATTCCTTATGTTCTAGAATCCTTGTGTTCTAGATTCCATGTCGTTCTAGAATCCTTATGTTCTACATTCCTCATGTTCTAGATTCCTCAAGTTCTCACGTTCTAGGTTAGGTGGTCTTGCAGCGGTTTTCATGTTCTGGGTTAGGTGGTGTCAGAGCCATTCTGTCCCCAGTAACCAGTACGTCGTTATGTTCTAGTTTCCTAATGTTCAGGGTTCTCATGTTCTAGCTTAGAAGAGGGAAGGGGTGGTTTTAGAGCTGTTTTCATGTTCTAAGAGGTGGCATCAGTATCAGAACTGTTCTCTCACAGTAGCCAGTCACTACATCCTCAGGTTCTCAGTCCTTCC
>CM059283.1:6152284-6154784 GCA_030347295.1 Setipinna tenuifilis | reverse complement strand
ATGTGAAATTACAGTCACCATACTGCAGAGTACAATGCTGTGAAATACTGTAACAATTAACTACAACAATTGGTAACAGTTTATTTAAAGGTGTTTACATACGGGTGACATGAGCATGTTATAAACATGACATGACACATATCATAAACACTAATAACATTTCATTCATGTTTGTGACTGTTGCCATTAATTGTCATTAGTTTTTTGTAATGTTAAGCTGATATTTTTTGGGATGCAGATATTGCTAAAACAAAATGACACCTAATGACAACAGTCATAAGCATGAATAAAGTGTCATTAATGTTCATAATATGCGTTCTGTCATGTTTATAAAGGGCTCATGTCACCCTTATGTTTAATTTAAAATAAAATTTCCAAAGCAGTGGTACACCTCCCTCCATGGCAGGGACTCATACCATGGTCCACCAGCCCTGGCAGATGGGCTCCCCTAGGGGCCTTGATTCTGCCTGAGGTTTCTTTCTATACTTAAATAATCCAATGCAAACAATGAGTTTTTCCTCACCCCTGCCACCCCTAGGGACAAGGATACAAGGATGTTTTATTGTCACTTGCATAGACATACTGGGTAGAGTAGGACATGCAATGAAATTAGTGATTGTTAGTCTAAAACTGTGCATGGGGAGGGAGGAGTGAAGTGCATAGAATATAGTTTTTTGCATGGCTACCTGATAAAGTACACTAGCAGGAACTGTCCCGAATGAACTTTCTCTTTCCCTGCGAATCACTCTGTATGATCTCTGCTTCGTTCATCACAGCACTAAGGCCAGCTACTAAGCCAAACACACACACTTAGGCACTCATACGGGCGAACCAGTGAAACACATATGGTTCATATAAAGGGTCCTACCACTATCTAACACCATCCGGTCCATCAGAACAGCCCTAAAACCATCACACACCATGTAATAAAACTATCAGCCATCAAATAAAACCACCATCTAATAAAGATTGAATTGGACTGAATTTAATATCTAACATTGTCTTACACCATCAAACACCATCTTCATCACTAAAACAGCCCTGACTTCATCTGATCCACCAGAAGAACCCTAACACCATCTGACATAATCTAACCTCATCTAAAATATGCGTTCGTATATTTGTCTGGTCTTAAACTGGTCTTTGTCTTCTTTTTACTTCACTTTTCTCTCTCTCACGGTCTCTGTGCTCTTAATGGTCTTTTTGAAACAGGACAGTTTAACAGAGGTCAAATGGAGGTCAATCTTTAGTGCTGTTCACACTCTCCGTCCGACTGACTGATTTGTGTTCAAGCTTCTGTGATCATGTTTTTAGGAGTGTGTCAGGTTTCTGTCAAGTGGCAGGTGTATCATATATTCTCAGTATAATTGTAAATGATTCATGCCGACAATAATGTAGTATTAGGTTTTCCCTTTTGACTAAAGTGTCTAATAGTGTAAAGAAAGTGTGACAACACTTTTTTGTTAAGTACATAATTCCATAATTCCATTCCTGTGTTCATTCACAGTTTTGATGCCTTCAGTGAGTCTACAATGTAAATAGTCACGACAATAAAGAAGACGCATTGAATGAGAAGCTGTGTCCAAACTTTTGGCCTGTACTGTGTAGTCTCAATACAATTGTAAATGATTAATGTCAACAGTAACGTAGTAGTAGGTTTTCCTTTTTATTAAAGTGCCTCATAATGTAAAGGAAATGTGCAGTGTTTTGGCAAAAATGCTGCAAATCCAATTTTGTAGAACGATCCACACACCGTTCCCACCACTTTGCTTTTTCCTTTCACTAGTGGCTACACTATCTAGGTCCTCACACACACACACACACACACACATACACACACACACACACACACACACACACACACTCACACACACAACCCTAGTGGTTGTACTTTTGGGTGCATGCTCTTGCCCACAGTCATCATTCATGTTTAGTGTGCCAGCCATCGGGGAACCTGTTAATCCCCATTAAAGCGATAAAATGGCTGCCGGAGATGTTGCGGCCTGTGTGTGTATGTATGTGAGTGTGTCCCGAGGGGTGAGGGCAGATAGATAGATGGGGAGGGGGCTTAACTTTACGGTCTGTGGTCAACGCTTCTCAACATCTGCCGCTGCACTGATAAGTCCGCAGAGAGGCATTGTGGGTAATGGAAGGGTCATGGGAAGGCTACGTGGGTGCGGACTGCGGGCCTGGGTGGGGGTGTGGGAAATGGTTCCGACAGGAAGACCTGGTGCATTGTGGGACAGGCCAGGTTGGGATTCCGAGAGCCTCAAACCCCCGAATGTCCAGATTCGCACAGAGGGAGGCGTCTCTAGAGAGGGGCCGACATGGGAGAGAGCCTGATGGAATAGCATGGGCAAGCCCCTAACCCCTAATAGTCCCCTTTCTATAGCTAAACCATTATGGCACGCAAGTCCATTATCGGGGGGGTGGTGGTGAGAGATGGACATCAGTTTAAAAAGGAAACGCTATAAGTTCACTTACTCAAACCAATGCTTTA